>OVBE01000980.1:0-41352 GCA_900406425.1 Iberis pinnata
CGGCGAAGAGGAAGACTGAGATGAGAATGAAGACGGCGAAAACGGCGAAGACAGTTGGAAAAGTCAATAATCGGCAACGACGAAGAACGAAAAAGAAATAAGAATTTGAGGGATTTTAAGTTGATTTAATTATTTTTGGGATTTTAATTTGAAATAATAAGTTTCGATTTTTGGTTGAAAAATAATTCAAAATGGCAAAATTGTAGTTTCTTCGAAAAGTCTGGTATTTTTGACATTTTACCCAAAATGTTGGGTTATTCTAGTAAGGGGTGACGTCGAGGGTCAAGTAAGTTATAAACGCAAAATGTTGGGTTACTCTGACTAATTTTCTCTATTTTAAATGATAAAAAACTGTAACTTCAATAAAAAATCTTCTTTTTCGTGAAGTAATCCCGAAGAAAAAAACACTAATGATTCTCTCTTTGGATTTAGAAGTGGTAAATTTTTCTTTCTTATATTTTTAAAATTTGGTTAAGTTATTAATTCTAACAATAAGATTTGCTTTAGAATTTGTTTTTGTTGTTGTTGTTGTGTATATGATGTAATATGTGTATTGAGTAAGTTAAACTAAATAAATGAACTATGTAATTCGACTATGTAAAATATATATTTTGAGCTTTTGAATAATGTAATATGTGCATTTCATGATTGTTATGTGCATTAAATGCTGGTTAAAAGTCTTCTTAAGACCAATTTAATAATTTCACTAATTTTTATGCGACATATAAACAAACACATAAACAAACATTAAAATTGAATAACGGAATTAAAAGATACATTTAAAATGGCATAAATAATGGTTTTAAAAGTAACAATAACAACCTGTCAGTATAGAGATTGAAAAACACATTTATATCAAACATATTCCTTAATTAAAATGTCTAACAATGTAGTCAAATATATTTAAATCCTAAAATTTGAATATACACACATATATATATATATACACCTAATTTTTTATATTTTAGTTATATCCAATTGATACAAACTAGTGAATATATTATGAAATAAAATATTTTCATTGATTTGTTATATATTTTTTAAGATGTTTATATAAATGTTTAACTTGATATAATAAGTATTTAAATAATATTTATTACTTTCATGAACAAACCGGAATTTAGAAGTTAAAAATAAATAAAACATTGGATCACTTTCATGAAACCAAAATAATTTTTATCACAAATAATTTTTAATTCGTTTTTATTAAAAACAAATTAAACTGAATATATTTTTTACTATTAATATGCTGATTAAATTAGACACTTAAACTATTAAGGTAAATAATATTTATCACATTCAATTTATAAATTTTATTTTCAATAAAATCAAATTTAACTTAATGTTATTTGTACTTGGATCTCGATTAAATCGGTTTCCTGCACTTACTGCACCAAAATTGGAATGAGATTGAAACTAATCCTAAAACTCATATATATATATATAAGAGCTCGAAAGGGAGGAGAATTCCTTCAATTTTCGATGTGGGATCCTAGTTTTCTAACGAAATCTTGATTCTAACAAAATCCTCTTAAAATTAGAATATTAAATAATAATGCAATTGAATTAGAATTTTGGATATTTAGGTGACTGAATTTAAAAATAAGGAAACATTTTATTTTAAAATAAATTTGTGTATTAGAAAGGAAACTTTTTAAAAAATATAACTCAAATATATATTTTAAAAATATGACCTATATGATTTGAATTAATATTTTTAAAAAAATTTAAACAATACGAAAATGTTATTTTTATCCTTAATTAAAATATCAAACATATTCTTTAATTAAAATATCTAACAAATCCATAAATTAAATATAGTAAAATATATTTAAATCCTAAAATTGAATATATATATATATATATATGTGTGTGTGTGTGTGTGTGAATATATATGTGTATGCCTATCCGATTGATACAAACATATGAATATTTTTTATATTAAAAAATAAAAATATTATTTTAAAATTAATCATCTTATTTAAGTTTTCATATTTAGCTACAAATAAGCTAACTACCATTTTTAATATTTAATTTTTTTTAGTTATATCCGATTGACACAAACCTGTGAATATATTATGAAATAAAAATGTGTTTATTGACTTTTTATGTATTATTTAAGATGTTTATATAAATATTTAAAAATTTATATAATAAATATTTAAATAATATTTAGCACTTTCAACTAGCCCGAAATTAATAAAACATTAGATCACTTTCATGAAACCAAAATAATATTTTTGATTTTCAATTTTTAATTCGTTTTTATATAAAAAATAACCAAATATTTTTCTACTATTTAGATGATGATTAAATCAGACACTTAAAAAATTAAGGCAAATAATATTTATCACATTAAGTTTATAAATTCGATTTCAATAAATCGAATTTAACTGCATATTATTTGTGCTTGGATTAAGATTAAATAGGCTTCCTTAATATAGTCAAATATATATAAATACTAAAACTTGAATATATATATATAAACCTAATTTTTTTTTATAGTTATATCTGAATGATACAAACCCGTGAATATATTATGTAATAAAATTATTTTTATTGATTTTTTAATATTATTTAAGATGTTTTCATAGGATCCTAGATCGCTAACTCTGATAAAAAGGCTCGAATCGATAGGGGAGATTCAATAGAGGAGATTCGACTCAGCCAAAGTTGCGGATTTCTTGAACCGATGGATACCAGAAGTACTTGTAAGAACTTCATATTTCTTAAATCAAAGAGTTAATAATCTCTTGCACAAATGCGTATTAAGAACACGTTAAGAGCCTAATAATACAAACAAAAACAACGAAGCGTCTGTTTTTGCAAAATGTCTAAGACACTCGCCCAAGTAACTATTCTTGAATAACTTTGACATAGTGATGCGGTTTTCCTCATTAAAAAGATTCGTGGAAACCTTCTACCTACCAAAATTCCCACCAAGGAAAAGATTACAAAACCACATCACTAGCTACTCATTCATAGCTACCTCGTTCTTCATTTAGGCTGGATGTGAAGATGTTGAACATGTCCAATTAATCTTTGGGATCTGCATGGACCATAGCATGAGTCGTTTTAGCTAGCTCCCTTGCTTTGGACCGGGTGATCCTTCCTTCAGGTTCTGGTTCAAGCTCTGGTACAAGCTCAGCTTCCGGTTCTTCTTCTTCAGAACTTGTCACGATCACATCATCCTCTCCATCTTGAAAAGGATTTGACCTCAAATATGTATCTGCAATAAAACGTGACAAGTCAGAAACATTAAAAGCATCTAAAGTGTTTTACTTCCATTTTAGATCGATCTGGTAGGCATTGTTGTTGATTCTCTTGATGACTTCGAATGGTCCATCAACTCTTGGCATAAGCTTTTTCTTCCTTTCTACTGGAAACTGATCCTTCCTCAAATGAATCCACACCAAATCTTCTTCTTCATAAATCAGCTCATTTCTTCCCTTGTTGGCGTGATGCTCATATTGTTTCGTCTTCTTTTCGATGTTCTCCCTAGCTTTCTCATTAATCTTGCACAACTGTTCAGCCTTTTTCCTGGCATCAAAACTAACCCTTTCTTTCAAAGGCAAGGCGATCAAGTTTAGTGGAGAAGATGGATTAAATCTAGAAACAAACTGATAAGGAAAGAAAAGAGTAGAAGAATGCTTAGTGTGATTGTAATCAAATTTAATATAAGGT
The DNA here is from genome assembly GCA_900406425.1 of Iberis pinnata. Classification (NCBI taxonomy): domain Eukaryota; kingdom Viridiplantae; phylum Streptophyta; class Magnoliopsida; order Brassicales; family Brassicaceae; genus Iberis; species Iberis pinnata. The sequence goes on from OVBE01000980.1 coordinate 3,685, forward strand.
AGACATGCTTCCCAAGACTTCAGATTACTCTTCACCATTGTTCTAAGTGAGGTCAACAGCGAGCTATTCACTACTTCGGTTTTTCCATCAGTTTATGGGTGGCAAGTTGTTGAAAACGCTAGCTTGGTTCCCAACTTAGCCTATAATGTGCGCCAGAAGTGACTCAAGAACTTCGTGTCACGGTCAAATACTATCACTTGAGTAATCCCATGAAGTCTCAACATCTCTTTGAAGAACAAATCTGCAACTTTGACGGCATCATCGATTTTATCACTAGCTATGAAGTGAGCCATCTTGCTAAACCTGTCAACAACAACAAAAATAGAATCTCGACTATTCTTGGTTCAAGGCAAGCCAATAAAAAAATCTATGGAAATATCTATCCAAGGGTGATAACGTATGGGTAAGGGAGTATAAAAACCGTGAGGTTGCACCTTACTCTTAGCTTGTTTACAAACAGTACACCTTGAACAAACATTTTCAACGTCCTTCTTCATGCTAGGCCAATCAAAATGACCTTCGAGATCCAGCAATGTCTTAGTTACGCCAAAGTGACTAGCAAGACCGCCTGCCTGAGCTTCTCTGACCAGCAGATCTCGGATAGATCCATTCAAAATGCACAGGCGATCACTATAGAACAAGTATCCATCTTGCCTATAATATTTCTCAAACACAAACTTAGAACATCTTGCATAACTCTATGCAAAAACAGAATCAGTTTCATATAATTCTTTCACATGCTCAAAACCAAGGAGTCTAGACGTTAAAGTAGAAATGAGAGAGTACGTTCGGGAAAATTCATCCGCGACTACATTATCCTTACCTTTCTTATACTTAACGACATATGGAAACGTTTCGATGAATTCCATCCAGCATCCATGTATTTTGTTAAGCTTCTGATGTCCCTTGAGGTGCTTTAGAGATTCATGATATGTGTGAATCACGAACTCCTTTGCCCACAAGTAGTGCTGCCACATCTGAAGCGCCCTCACCAAGGCGTACAACTCTTTGTCATAATTTGGATAGTTCAGGGTGGATCCTCCTAACTTCATACTAAAATATGCAACTGACTTCTTATCATGCATAAGAGCGGCACCAATACCTACATCATAAGCATCACACACAATCTCAAAAAGTTTTAAGAAAATCAGGAAGCACAAGCAAAGGAGAATTGATAAGCTTCTCTTAAGGGCTGTAAAAGCCTGTTCTTGTGCTTCTCCCCATTGAAACCAACGTTCTTCTTAATAATCTCGGTTAAGGGAGCAGCAATGGTATTGAAGTCCCTTACAAACCGCCTGTAAAAGCCTGCAAGTCCATGGAAACTTCGGACTTCTCCTACATTTTTAAGATTTTTCCATCCCTTGATTGCTTTGATCTTTTCTTCATCAACTTTCACGCCATCTGCACTCACCACAAATCCTAAAAAGGCAGTCTCTTTAGTGCAGAAAGAACACTTAGAAAAATTAGCAAAGAGGGATTGAGAGCGATGAACATCGAGAACCGATCTGATGTGATCTAGATGATCTTCCAAACCTTTACTGTATATGAGGATGTCATCAAAGTAGACTACTACAAACATGCCAATGAAGGGTCTCGATGCGTGATTCATCAGTCTCTTGAAAGTGCACATCGGGTTGGTGAGACCAAATGGCATAACCAACCACTTTTATAAGCCTTGCTTAGTCTTTAACGCGGTCTTCCACTTATCTCCTTCCTTCATTATGATATGTTGATACTCACTCTTAAAATCTATCTTGGAGAAAATCGTTGAACCACATAACTCATCCAGCATGTCGTCTAGTCTTGGAATAAGGTGTCGGTACTTCATGGTTATGTTGTTGATGGCTCGGCAGTCGACACACATCCTCTAAGACCCATATTTCTCAGAACTAGCAGAACCGAAACATCACATGGACTTAGACTTTCTCTGATATGTCTCTTACTGAGCAGTTCTTCTACTTGTTTCTGTAGGTCTGATAGGCTCAGGATTTAAATCTTAAATCTACACTACAGAGAACAAATCTAAGTAGTATAGCTAGGGTCGAATTTCTCAAGGACCAGATAGCACGACTTTCAGTTTTATGTCAAATCAAGTCAAGACAGTAAAAAGAATGGTTTAAACTAATTTCTAAGCAATAATAATAAACTAAAACGATTTTAAAGTCAATAAACTAAGGCATCAGGAGTTAGGGAGTTCCACATGTATTCATGTTTGAAGCTCAGGTTAACATGTAGGATTTGATAATGAAAATAATTCTCAACATAAAAGACATAACTAGATTAATCTATGTTTGAATCATCAAATATAAACTCTCGCATGTCTAATAATCCAATCAAGCATTAAGTTCATATTCAATTGAACATAGACATTCAAGACAACACTCTCGCTAAGCAAGAACATCTACTCATATATACTAGGTCAAATCTCTAAACCAAATCTCTTTGCGTTTATCTATCTAAAATCAATGAATTAAATGGCCAGATTATTTCAAGCAATAAGAACAAATCTAGACTACGAACCTAACAAATATCAATCTATTATGTTAAACCCTAACTAACAAACCTGGTTTCCCTGGAAAACCCCTAAAACCTAACAAGACGACTACTCAGACATAGCTAAGCAATCAATAAACATAGAAGAAGAAAGCATATTCAAAAACCTAATTAAATTAATAAAGTAAAAGAGTTCTGAAATCTTCTCCAGAATAAAGTTCAGATCTCGTCTCTCTGTGAAAGCTCTGGAAATAAAAGTAAGCGGTAATGAAAATAACACCAAGCCTATGGCTTTTATAGTTCTAAAAAAAAGGAAAATAAAATAAACCAATAAGGAAAAATCTTGATAAATCTTGAGGGCATAATCATAATTTTTGCAATTCTCCATTCATTCTCGGGTACAAGGATCGATCGATCCCATGTACTGCACATGCTTCATATGCGAGACAGCTTGACCAGTATTCAGTAAAATTACCATAACTTTTAAATGCACCGATGGATTGACTTCAAACCACTTCCATTTGAAAGCTAACTCAGGGGCTATCTTGTGTCCAAATTTAAACTCAATCCATCCATGGGAAAATCTTCAAACATTGGTAAACTTCTGGCCTTTCTGATGGACTCTGCATCTGCATATGCCAATTTGCGTCCAAAACGTCCCTAACACCTAAATTCTTGAAAGTATGCCGAATATACAAGGAAAATACTCTAATAATGCCAAATAGAAAGTACAAAACCCAATATAAGGCATTAAAACCGAGTAATATCAACTCCTCGAGACTTAGATATTTGCTTGTCCTCAAGTAAAGCAAAAATCAAATCCAGAGAAGAGGTTTAAAACTGGACCACACATGAACTCTCAGAATCTCAGCAACCCCAAGTTTAGATATCAAAAACTAAAAGACACTAATTCTAGACAACCACTGCAAATAGACTGTTTACCGCCACCTAACTAACAACATGCTTTCTACTATAAATCCCAAATCAATCAAACCATCAAATCATCTCAACTAGCTCTCTAAATTTAATTAAGTATAGATAAGTGCATTCTTTCTTATGGGGTATCGATCAATTTGTTTAAATAACTTTTCTATCAAAGTGCCCATACAAAACCGAGCATCAATCAACTTCTGGTCCTGACCCTTTTTCCTCTTTTCTCACTTCTTCTTTTCTTTACTTTTCTTACTCCTTTTTTTTCCTTTTTTTTTCTTCGCATTTATGCATTTTTTTCTTCTTTTTATATACTTTTTTAGGAGCCGGTTTTATGGGATGAGGAAACGGACTTTGATACGCGTTGTTCAATCTTTTTCTTACCATTTTTTCTATTGAAGGGAAGGAGGGAAAGGATCTGGATCATACTGAAAAAACTTGTCGGTTTTACATAGAACCGAAGAGAAACGTACATAGCTTTCAAAGTATAACCAACACCATGAGAAAGAGAATTTAAGATCAAATTAAGTCATATCAAAATAGAGCTAGCATCAAATCATCAACAATCCAAAAGACCATAACTTTCAAAAGCATACAAATCAACCAGTGGGGTTCCAATCCTAAATGCAGCAGTTAATCTAAGTCAATAATCAAATAGAAATCAATACTAAACTCACACTAAGCTAATAATCATCACATATTCTTGTCATTGTTCCTTCGACTCGACTAAATCAAAAACGAATTTTTAAAAAAAATTTCATCAAAATGACAAAACACCAAAAAGACATAAAACATGTTTAGTAGCTATATACCCTCCCCCATACTTACTTCACACTGTCCCGATGTGAAAATAAATCCAAGAGAAGGAATAAGACCACACTAAAGGAAAGTAACAAAACTTGAGTTCAAAGGAGAACGATCAATCTCTATAGAGATCGATCGATCTATGCTTACGGCTCTTCTCCAGGGATTATAAATCGATAGATCTGTGCACTGAAAGATCGATTTGAACCTTCGGGTAGAACCTGATATTTTCCTCAATCACAAAAAACTCAAAACTAAAAATCAATAAGTTAGTAAACTAAAACTAAACTGACTCAAAACCGAAATCACTAATTTAAAACACCTAATAGTGGGTTGCCTCCCATTCAGCGTTGTTTAACGTCACTAGCTTGACGAACTTACCTCATAAGCCGTGGTAGTTTTAGCATCAAGAAGAAAGAAGCACAATTAATACTGTAAAATAAAAGATAGATTCTAAATAAAACTTAAGACACTCATTTAGTCCCCGACAATGGCTCCAAAAATCTGATAGGCTCATAATTTTAATCATAAATCTACACTGCAGAGAACATATCTAAGTAGTATAGCTAAGATCGAATTTCACAAGGACCAGATAGCACGACTTTCAGTTTTATGTCAAATCAAGTTAATACAGTAAATAATAATGGTTTTAACTAATTTATAAGCAATTAGAACAAAGTAAAACGGTTTTAAAATCAATAAATTAAGACGTCAGGCGTTAGGGAATTCAACATGTATTCAGGTTGGAAGCCCATGTTAATATGATGGATTTGATAATGAATATAATTCTCAACATGAAAGACATAACTAGATTAATCTCCACTCAAAGTATTAAGCCCTATGTTTGAATCATCATATATAAACTCTTGCATGTATAATAATTCAATCAGCATTAAGTTCATATTCAATTGTTCATAGACATTCAAGACAGCACTATTTCTAAGCAAGAACATCTACTCATCTAGACTAGGTCAGATCTCTAAACCAAATCTCTTTGCGTTTATCAATCTAAAATCAATGAATTAAATGGCCAGGTTATTTCAAGCAATAAGAACAAATTTAGACTAAGAACCTAACAAATATCAATCCATTATGTTAAACCCTAACTAACAAACATGGTTTCCCTGGAAAACCCCTAAAACCTAACAAGAAAACTACTCAGGCATAGCTAAGCAATCAATAAACATAATGAAGAAAGCATATTCAAAAACATAATCAAATTAATAAAAGTAAAAGAGCTCATAAATCTTCTCCAAAATACAAAGGTCCAGATCCTGTCTCTCTGTGAAAGTTCTGAAAATAAAAATAAGCGATAATGAAAATAACACCAAGCCTATGGCTTTTATAGTTCTAAAAAAAAAGGAAAATAAAATAAAACCAATAAGGAAAAATCTTGATAAATCTTGATGGCATAATCATAACTTTTGAAATTCTCCATTCATTCTCGGGTACAAGGATCGATCGATCCCTTTAGGGAGGGATCGATCTCTTCACATGACTGCACATGCTTCATTTGCGAGACAGCTTGATCATTCTTCAGTAAAATTGCCATAACTTTTGAATGCACCGATGGATTGACTTCAAACCACTTCCATTCGAAAGCTAACTCACGTGGATATCTTGTGTCCAAATTTTAACTCAATCCATCCATGGTAAAATCTTCAAACATTGGTAAACTTCTGGCCCTTCTGACGAACTCTGCATCTGCATATGCCAATTTGCATCCAAAACGTACCGAACACCTAAATTCATGAAAATATGCCAAATATACAAGGAAAATACTCTAATAATGCCAAATAGCAAGTATAAATACCCACTATGAGGCATTAAAACTGAGTAATATCAAGATCATTTGTCTTCATGGGGTTTGTACGATAGGCTGGTCGGTTCGGTAATGCTGATCCTGGCACAAAGTCGATGTGATGCTCTATGCCTCGGATTAGTGAAAAGCCGTGTGGAATCTCATATGGAAAGATGTCATTGTTTTCCTGCAAAAGCTCTGACATACCACTAGGAAGCTCATGTGAAACATTATTACTAACAAGGGATTCTCTGTATATAAACATAAAAGAAGTCATTTTAGGATCAAAAAGTTTAGAAAATTCAATGTGGTTTATGTAGAGACTGTTGGTGACTTTTTCTTTCTATTTGAGCTTTATTTGGATCTAATCTTGGTGAATCTCACTAGGCATGAGTGGTAAAAGAGTGATCGTGCGCCCATGATGCTCAAATGTATGCTTGTTTGTGAAACCGTCATGGATCACTTTGCGGTCTGATTGCCATGGTCTGCCTAGGAGACTATAACTTGATCCCATCGGTAAAACTTCACATAAGACTTGGTCTTTATACTTGCCGATTGTGAGTGCAATCTTGACTTGATGAGTCATGGTCAAAGCTCCTCCGTCATTGAGCCACCGAAGCTTGTAAATGTGGAATAGTCTCAAGATTGAGCTTCTGAACCATGACTTCACTTGCTGTATTAGTGCAGCTTCCACCATCTATAATGAGACTACATACCTTTCCTTTGACAAAGCATCAGGTGTGAAAGAGATTCTCTCTTTGGAAGGTTTTTTGGGTTGATTCAGAACACTTAATGTTCTTCTTGCCACTAAGATCTCTCCTACAACAGCTGCTTCTTCCTTGCTCAGATTCAGCCTCGGATTATTCCATTGGCACGATTTCCCCATTATCTCTCAAGAGAAGTACCTTCTTGTTTGGGCAGTCTCGAGAATAGTGTCTCATACCTTGACACATAAAACAACGAGTGTTACTCAGAGAAGTCCCACTCCTTGGCTTGAATTTAACCTTGACTTTTTCTTTAGTCATGGTAACATCATGTTTAGTGTCTTTAGAGACACTCGGCCTTTGGCTGGAAAATTATCTAGGCTTAGACGCTTGCGGCACAAAACTAGGCTTAGTAGAATGTCTCTTGTTCTGAGCTTCAATATGTTCAACCTTATGTACCATCTCATAAATATCTTAATAACTTTGGAATTCCATCTTTTCTTGAATCTCTCGGTTAAGTCCACCTAAGAATCTTGACATCACCATATCATCTCCTTCTCTTAGATCAGCTCGAATCACAAGTGTCTCTAGTTCTTGATAATACTCACGGACATGCGTGGTTCCTTGAGCCAATCTTCTAAGCTAAGGATCTCTATGTGATAGTATGTTAGAACAAACTTCTTCCTCATGTGAACCACGAGTTTTTCCCAAGAAGATATAGGAGGTTCATGTGTCCGAGCTCTTGTTAGACCAAGCTGTTCCGACCAGAGCAAGGCATAGTTGCTGAACTCGGAAACATCGATCTCGACCTTGTTCACTTCATAAGTTCCTTGGCATAGGAATTTGAAATCCATATTCATTTCCCAATCAAGGTAAGCTTCTGGATCATTAATTCCATAGAAGGCTGGAAACTTGATCTTGATGTGCTTGAGTTGTTGAGCTGCGGGATTCCCATACTATCGGCCTCTAGCTCGAATTGTACTTCTACGACTATGATCAGAAACATCTCTATCTTCATAATATTTGCTATTTGTATCTATGAAGATTTTGTGCCCACCAATATGTTCTTCTCTTTGGTGTGGATGTTCTTGGTGTCTTTCAACTTTATCTGAGCCGATTGGGTTTCTTCGATTGTTGAAAATAGTCTCTTGGCCTCCTCCTCCTGGGTTGCGATTAAAGTGTGCTTTGAGTATGGCTCCAGGAGGTATTAGATCTCTCTTCAGTCTCCTAGACGAGTCTCTGATGTGTAATTTTCCTTTAGCCATGCGAATAGCTTCAGAAGGAGTTGGAGAGTGGGGAGATTCATCACCAGCGTTACTAGTTCCATGCATTAGATTTCTCACTCTTTTCTCGATAGTTTCATTAATTGCTACCACATATTGATCTATTTGTTGCGTGAGCTGATTCGTGAGTGCTTGGTTAGCGTCTTTGATTTGTTGAGCCATCATTCTGTTCAGAGCTTCCATTGCTACAATTGAGAGCTCCATGGTACCCGAGATACCAAGAACAACTTGATGTAATTTTTTCTAAAGGAAATCATAAAGCAGAAACATAAACATGGAAAATTTCATGTTGATGGGAAACCTCAAACAATCAAGGGATGATCTAACTATCACAATCCTCTTAATCCAATGATCTAAACACAAAACAACAATGAATTGAACATAAAACAACAATGATTCAACAATATATTAAATACAAAACCAACAATTATCAAACAAAAATTTCAACAATAAACTAATCACCAAAACAATAATGAACAAGAAACAAAACAACAATGAAACGAGACTAAAAAAACAGCAACTAAGGTACCAGAATACTTGACACAAAGACAAGACCCTAGTAAACTAACGAAAGACTCAAAGCAAAAGATCCAAGAGAAACACAACAACTAACACAAAAATAAACAGCAACAGATTCAACAATACAAGATGATATTGCTCGGTTTTAATGCATAATAGTGAGAATTTATGTCTACTATTCTGCATTATTCCGAGTGTTTTCCTTGAATATTTGGTATATTTTCAAGATTTTAGGTGTTCGGGTTGGGTTGGAGCAAAAAGGTGCATTTCAGAAAAAATCAGAAGAATTGGCTAAATGCAGAACGAAGTGATTGATCGTGCACTATGGAGATCGATCGAGCAATCAGTTTAGAGAAGTGCACGATCGAGCAACACTTGTGCCCGATTAGGCATTTTCTCCTAGAAAATATGAAGCAACATATCGATAGTGCATCAGAGAGAACGATCGGGCACTATTTCAAAGTGCTTGATCGAGCACCTGAGGGATCGATCGAGCATTTCACCTGAGAAGAACATGAAAATTTCCAATTTTGCATCGAAGTCTTCAACTTATCCATTTTCCATATTTTTGCTATTTTTACTTGTTAGACTATAAAAGCCTTTGACTTAGGTTTATTTTGATTACACTTTTTACAACTTTGAAAGCTTTTATCGGGAGAAAAATTCATGAACCTTGTATTTTGAGAAGAGATTATGAACCCTTTTATTATATCTATACATATTATAATTATGTGTTCTTCAAAGATGTTGAATTGTTTATGCTTTGCAATGTCTGAGTAGTTCGCTAGTTATGTTTTAGGTTTTCCCAGGGAAATGAGGGTTGATTGTTAGGGTTATTCATAAAGAGATCGAATTTGTTAGGTTCTCAGTCTAGATTTATTCTTAATGCATGAATTAGCTTGATCACCTAGTTCTTGATAATAGATTGATAAATACAAAGGAAGTTGATTTAGAAATCTGACATAATCTAGATGAGTAAATGTCTTTGCTTGCGGAAGTATTGTCTTAGGGGTTTATGAACTTATCAAATCTGAACTGTAATGCATATCTAAATTATCTAAATTCGAGGGAAGTTTTTCTTTAGTAATTTTGAATATAGGGATTAATACTTCGGAAGGAGATTAATCTAGTTTCTGTCTTTAGAATTAAGAACTATTTTCAAACAAAAATCTCTGCATGATAACCTGACTTTTAAACATGACTTCCTGTGGATTGCCTAATGCCTGACACTTTTTTCCATCGTTTACAACCACTTTTATTTTATCATTTTGATTCGTCACAAGAGACTTAATAATTATACCTTAGCTTGATTTGAAGTTAAACTGAATCGTGTGCTTTCTGGTCTCTGTGGGTTCGACCATTTGCTTTACTACATTGATATGTTCTCTGCAGTATTAGTTTTAAGATTAAATTCTTAACCTATCACAAGACTCAAATAACAAAGAACATACTCAATACAAAAGAAAAGACTAAAACCTAGCAGTGACTCGACAACACAAAACAACAAGGATCAAGACTCGATAATAAACTAGAAGAAACAAAACAACTTAATAATTAGCGATTCAACAACAACAAAAAGAAGGAAAAGACGAAAACAAAGAAGCAATTAAAGAGATTAGGTTTTTTTTAAATCACTTAGCCTTTGGTTCAGAGTCGGCTCTGATACCACCTGATAGGATCCTGGATTGCTAACTCTGATAAAAAGGCTCGACTCGATATAGGGGATTCGACTCAACCAAATTTTGGATTTCTTGAACCGATGGATAGCAAAAGTACTTGTTAGATAGAATTCTTGTAAGAACTTTGGATTTCTTTAAATCAAAGAGTGAATAATCTCTTGCACAAAGGCGTTTTCTCTCTAAATCATTCACTAAAGAGAAACGAAGAGGGTTTGGCGTATAAAGAACACGTCTAAGAGCCCTAGGGTTCGTTCAAAAGAAACAACAGGTAGTTCAAAAGAAAACAACACGTAATCTAATTCAAACAAAAACAACGAAGCATCTGTTTTTACAAAGTGTCTAAGACACACGGCAAAGTAACTATTGATGAATAGCTTTGACGTAATGGTGCGGTTTGCCTCATTTAAAACCTTCATGGAGAACCTCCTACCTACCAAAATCCCCACCAAGGAAAAGAGTACAAAACCACATCACTAGGTACTCATTCATAGCTACCTGGTTCTTCAGTTGGGCTCGCTGTTAAGATATTGAACACGTCCAACGAAGCTTCGGGATCTGCATGGATCATAGCATGAGTAGTCTTAGCTAGCTCCTTTGCTTTGGACCGGGTAATCTTTCCTTCAGGTTCTGGTTCAAGCTCCGGTACAAGCTCAACTTTCGATTCTTCTTCATAACTTGTCACAATCACATCATGTTTATATAAGTGTTTAGCTTGATATAATAAATATTTAAATAATTATCACTTTCATGAACTAACCCGAATTTATAAGTTAAAAAATAAATAAAGCATTATATCACTTTCATGAAACCAAAATAATATGTATCACTTTCAATTTTTAATTCGTTTTTATTAAAATAAAATTAAACCGAATATATTTTTACTATTTAGATGCTGATTAAACCAGACAATTAAACTATTAAGACAAATAATATTTATCACATTCAGTTTATAAATCCAATTTTCAATAAAATCAAATTTAACTTAATATTATTTGTGTTTGGATCTCGATTAAATCGGTTTCCTGCATTTACTGCACCAAAATTGATGTGAGATTGAAACTAATCCTAAAACTCACATATATATATATATATGAGCTAGAAAGGGAGGAGACTTCTTTCAATTTTCGATGTGAGATCCTAGTTTTTCTAACAAAATCTTTATTCTAACAAAATCTTCTTAAAATTAGAATATTAAATATTGATGTAACTGAATTTAAATTTTGGATATTTAGGTAATTGAATTTAACGATAAGAAAATATTTTATTTTAAAATAAATTTATGTATTAGAAAGGAAATATTTTTTAAAAACATAACTCAAATATATATTTTTAAAATATGACCTGTAAGATTTGTATTAATATTTGTAAACATTATTAAAAATACGAAAATATTATTTGTCTCCTTAATTAAAATATCTAAAAATCAATTAATTAAATAAAATCAAATATATTTAAATCCTAGATTTTGAATATATAGATGCCTAAAACTTTTATTTTAGTTATATATGATTGATGCAAACCCGTGAATATTAGGAAAACATTTAGGAAATACAAAATATTATTTTAAAATCAATTATCTTATTTATATTTTCATATTTAGCTACAAATAAGCTAACTACTAGGGGTGTTCAATGTGGATAAACCGAACCGATCCAAACCGAATTGTGCTATATGGTATGGTTTCTGATAAGCCGTATAAACCGTTTGGATACATATTTTTAAAAACCATGGATATGGTATGAATATCAACCGAGAAAACCGATAAAATCGACATTTTTAATTTAGATAATATATATATATATATATATATATATATATATGTGTGTGTCATATAATTTATATATATTTACAACTTATTATAAAAAAAAACAAATGATACTATAAGAAAAAGAGAAAAGAGCTAATGATGATTGATATTATTATAAGAGAGTTCAATAATTTATGGGTTTTTTAGGGTCGACAAAATTTTCCCCCTGTACTATTGCTATTCCTCGCTTTTCCACCCGAACTTTTGACCTCTCTATTTCACATCAAAAACAAGTTTTCTATTTAATATACCCCATAGACTATAAAAATTCATCCATTTTCAACAGTAAGCAATAAACCGTGCTTACCCAAATTAACTAGAATTTTTGTTTTCTTAAATTGTGTTTATGATTAACTCGGATTTTCGTCAAAACCGATTTCTGACAAGAATTTGTATCACTTATCCGAATTTGTGTAAAAAATCCAAATTTCATCACATTATAACCCTAATTTCATGTTTTCTCTAATTCCTAAACCGAATTTATTTTTCTTGGAAAATGTGAAATTAGGATTCTAAGTGTGATGAAATTTCGAATTTTTACACAAATTCAGATAAGTGATAAAAAGTCTTGTCATAAATCGGTTTTGATGAAAATTGGGGTTAATCATAAACAAAATTTAAGAAAACAAAAATTATGGTTAATTAGGGTAAGCACGATTTATTGCTCATTGTGGAAAATTGATGAATTTTTATAGTCGGTGGGGTATATTAAAGAGAATTTTTTTATATTAAAAATAGAGAAAAGTTCAGGTGGAAAAGCGAAGAATAGCAATAGTACATGGGGGGGGGAATTTTTCGACCCTTTTTATCATCCTAAGTTTTGATTTTTTTCTCTTTATCACTTTATAATTAGTGTGAAACTATCATAACTTCTATTGCTTTTAATTTGCATTCATCACTTTTTTTATGTACAAGTAAGGACATCGTTTAACTTTTGAAGTTTGAATATTCTACTTTGTCAATTTATAACTACTGTGGAACTTGTATCACTAGTTTTTTACTTGTTATCATATTTTTTATGTACAAGTATACCAATCAATAAGAACTTTTACATATTTACTAAATTAAAAATAAATATAAAATTATATATATGGTTTTTGGTAAATAACCAAATAAACCGAAAACTGATGGTATCCAAACCAAACCGAACCGAAATAGATATAGTTTAAATATGGTAGCTATTTTTTAAAATCCAGAAAACCAAAAAATCCGAACCGAAACCGAACCGATATCCACATTGAACACCCCTACTAACTACCATTTTTAATATTAAATTTATTTTAATTTTTTATTTTAGTTATATCCGATTCATACAATTCCGTCAATATATTATGAAATAAAAATGTTTTTATTGATTTTTATGTATTATTTAAGATGTTTATATAAGTGTTTAAATTGACATAATAAATATTTAAATTATATTTAGCTTTCTCATGAACTAACCCGAATTTAGTAAAACATTGTATCACTTTCATGAAATCAAAATAATATCTATCACTTTCAATTTTATAAATAAAAAGTTAAACCGAATATATTATTTACTATTTAGATGATGATTAAATCAGACACTTAAACCATTAAGGCAAATAATATTTATCATAATGGAGTTTATAAATTTTATTTTCAATAAAATCAAACTTAACTAAATATCATTTGTGCTTGGATCTCGATTAAATCGGTTTTTCGTACTTACTACACCAAAATTGGTGTGAGATTGAAGCTAATCATAAAACTCATATATATAGGAGCTGGAAAGAGGGAGATTTCCTTCAATATTTGATGTGAAACGAAATCTTTATTCCTAAAAATATTTTTAAAAACTAGAATATTAAATATTAAATGTAATTGAATTAGAATTTTAGATATTTAGGTAACTAAAAAGGGGTGGATCAGCCGGAAGAGGAAGGTATAACCACTTTCAAGATAAGGAAATATTTTATTTTAAAATAAAATTTTGTATTAGAAAGGAAACATTTTTAATAAAATATAACGAATAGTATTTTTAAAAAATATGACATATAAAATTTGAATTGATATTTAGAAGAATTAAAAAATACAAAAATATTATTTTAAAATCTATTATATTATTAAAGTTATCATATTTAGCTACAAGAGAATTAATATTTAAATTCTTTTAAGTTTTAGAAAGATATAGAAAAAAATTATAATTTAAATAATATTATCCGATTGATAATTCTAAATCACAATACATTTAAAAATATTTCGAATTTTTACTTGAAATAACTTATTTAATAATTATTATTTAAAGTTAAAAATGTTTAAAACAAGTGTAATATGAAATAAAAAGGTTCATAATCGGATATTAAGGAAGATTTGAAAATATTTATGTAAATATACTTAAGAAAGAAATGGTTTTGAAAAAAGCAAAATACTCTAGAAAAAAATTGATGTGGATCAAACCCACATCCTAGGACAAATGCAGACACGATCTTGCCATGTGGTGCCAGGTTGCTTTTACTTGTTGTCTTATCAATTCGATTTATTTTTAAAGTAAAATTTTTCGGACCAAATCCGACCCGCTTTAGGGTGCCCGCGTTTTTGAAGTTTTTCAGATAAAAATTATATTTTCCACGAATCAAACTCAAGACCATTAAGTCAAAATGTAAATTTTGGTCGAATTCGTTCTTGTGATTTTTTTTTGTTCTTTGTAAAAATTTATCACAATGGCACTATTTGTAAATATATTCTTTATTTTGACTTCTTCCATATTTGTACTTCTCCTTTAATAGTTAGATTTTTGGCTTTAATTTGTTTAGATAAGCTTCAGAAGATAAAATAAAAGAGGTTCCTAATCAAATTCAGATCTAAGATAAAGCTTAGAAGTAATCTAAATATATTGTAGGAGGCATCTAGATATATTTACGAGTTATACATCTAAACTTATATGTAATCTAATTTGGATTAGCAAATAGGTTTTATATACAAAGATATGCCAAAATATGACATAACTTAATAAGAGAGATTTAAAGCTTAAGTTTTGATTGATTTTTTAAGCTAATAAAGAGTTATTTTAACCTACATATTCGATCAAGTGATGTTTAAGTGCAATAATTGGTATCCGAGAGTATTGACTTTAAAAAAACTACAAAGAGGTCAGATCGAAGGAAGCAACCTTCGTATAAACTTACGTGATATTGTGGCAGCAAACAATATCAAAGAATTTGGCTCATCGTCAATTCTTTATCCGTTGTTGAACACAACTAACTACACAGTTTGGGTATGCGCATGAAAGTAATGCACATGAGACTATAGAAGCAGAAGTAGAGGATGTAGACAAGAATGATCTAGCTAAAGCTCTTCTATTCCAGTTTATACCTGAAATATTAACCCTACAAGTAGAAAATCTGGAAACCGCAAAACCACTCTGGTAAGCAATCAAAATCAGACATGTTGGAGCTAAAAGAGTTAAAGAAACAAGGTTACAAACCTTAGTAGCTAAATTTGACAGGGTGAAGATGAAAGAAACTTAAACTATCTACGACTTTGTTGGAAGACTCTCATAATTATCCACCAAACCGGCAACCCTAGGAGAAATCATCGAAGAATATAAACTAGTCAAGAAGTTTCTTAAAAATCTACCTAGAAAGAAGTATATCCACATCATTGATGCTATAGAAGAAGTTCTAGATCTTAACACATCAAACTTCGAAGACATTGTGGGAAGAATGAAGGCTTATGAAGAAAGAATCAATGATGAAGAAGAAAATCATGAAGATCAAGAGAAGCTTATGTACGTGGGTACAAACTCTCAAACTTCTCAAGAAAATCATGCATCTAGCCGAGGAAGAAGTCAAGGTGGATGGTTCTTCCCAAGAGGAAGACAAACGCTTCAACAATCAACAAAATAATGAAAAACAACAAAGACACAAGTCCAAGATCATATGTTATAGATGTGATAAGATCGGACATTATGCCTCAAACTGTTCGAAAAGGTTGCTTAAACTTCAAGAAGCGCAAGAGGACAAAGGAGAACACACATAAGAAGCTAACACTTTAATGTTGCATGAAGTGGCTTACCTCAATGAAGTAAACGTTGATCCAACCCAATTTGAGACTCACCTGGATAAAGATAATGTATGGTATTTAGACAATGGAGCCAACAATCATATGTCTGGAAATATAGCCTACTTCTCTAAAATCAATGAGAGAATCACATGAAAGGTGAAATTCGGGATGATTCTAGGATTGATATAAAAGGGAAATGATCTATTTTGTTATTAGGAAGAATGAAGATAAGAAAGTGTTAGAAGATGTCTACTTTATCCCACATCTAAAGAGCAATATCATCAGCCTTGACCAAGCAATAAAAGCATGGTGTGAGGTTATAATGAAAGGAAATCATTCAGTAGTTCATGACAAAGATGAAAAACTACTAGTGAGAGCCATTAGATACCTACATGGCTACATGTGGTGCATATGATGATTTGTTTTATTTTGAGTTATGTTTCTCTGGGTTTTTTTTAATATACCATATGTGTTTATAGTGTTAAGAGATATACCATAAATGGTTGATTTTGTGTAATATACCACAAAGCTTTGGTATTGTGGCATACGAGCAAAGACGAAATTGCCCTTGTCGAAGTGTTATTGAGTTGTGTATGTACAGTGGGATAATTAATGATAGTCAATGGAATTAAATGTTGACAAGATGGGCTTTATTGTACCCAAGGTAAAAAGAAGATGCTTTGCGATTTAATTAGGAGGTGCTGACAAGATGGGTTTATGCAATTACATGTTGACAAGATGTGTTTATGTGTTTTTTAAAGTTAAAATTCCAGCTTTTACATTTATATTGTTTAGTTAAGTTGATATAAAGTGCGTGAACATAATGTATATAATAATGGTATTGATAGGTTTAGTAGCATGGAGGAAACTGTTAAGACTAGTAATTAGGAGTTTTTGGAACAAGTTTTTGGAATCAGGTTCCTGGACACGGTAAACAATCTAGAAAGTGTCTACCGGGGTAACTGTGCATTGGATAGTGGAGGTGGTTGCAGTGTAGAACAAGAAAGGAGAGGTGGACAGAAAAAGAAGAAAGTAGAATCAGTATTAGTGTGTAGAACTGAGTTAGCTGAGAGTGGACATAATACCAATTTTGATAGACCATAAACAGCCAAAGATGGACCAAACGGTGAAAGCAGTGGACAAAATGACATACACCTGAGTGGACATAAT
The DNA here is from genome assembly GCA_900406425.1 of Iberis pinnata. NCBI lineage: Eukaryota > Viridiplantae > Streptophyta > Magnoliopsida > Brassicales > Brassicaceae > Iberis > Iberis pinnata. The sequence goes on from OVBE01000980.1 coordinate 20,901, forward strand.
GATTTGAATGATGGACCACAAAGAACCAAAGATGGACCAAATAGTGAAAATAGTGGAGGCGGTGATATTTGTGGTGGACATAACCGTTCAGGTCTTTTTAAAAGATTAACAATATCTCTATTTGTAATGATATATGGATATGTTTACGTGCTATGTGTGGAACAAACTGTCACTGCAGTTTTCATTAAGCTTTTTCTGTTATATTATGTGTTCAAATAAACATGTTTCTATTGCCTATTTGAGTATACAAACTGTCTACTTACATAATGATTTAGCAAACATGTTAAGCGCCTGATAGAAAAAAGGATTACCCATGACATACATCAAAATATGTCCACGTAGCCGGTGTGGACAAAAAACATGTTTGCGGTTTTACAACTTAAACATTAAAATTCCAAACAAAAGCAGAAGCATTCTAAAAAAACAAAGTAATAGTGGACAACATTAGGGGTTGAAAGAAAAAAGTACCAATAACAGTGAGATCAGACAAGCAAATCATGGACAAACTCCTCAATTTTTTTTGCTGTTACCAGTGACCTGCAGATCATCTGGTGGACAAGTTTCCCGATTATGGTGGACTAAATATGTTCATGTCCATCAAGCCGGATGGTGTTGTAGAACCTTATGTACCAACAAACATGTCCATTTGGATGAATGAAAGATGTCAAATGGCAAGGAGTAACCACCTAGGTGCTGAAATGTTGATCGTATACGAGGATGATGACTTCCTAGACACGGTAAACAATCTAGAAAGTGTCTACCGGGGTGATTTTGCATTGGATATAGGAGGTGGCTGCAATGTAGAACAAACAGCCGAAGATGGACCAAACAGTGAAAGTAGTAGACAAAATGACATACACATGGGTGGACATAATGATTCAGATGATGGACCACAAAGAACCGAAGATGGACCAAATAGTGAAAATAGTGGAGGCGATGATATTCGTGGTGGACATAAATGTTCAGGTCCGTTTTAAAGATTAACAACATGTCTATTTATGGCATGATAAGGATATGTCCACAACGTATACGGCGGACAAGCCAGATACAACAAACATGTCCACCATTCAGGTTGCAACAAGTGAGATAATGTGTTTGTTTTGTTTTTTTTTTTTTTTTTTTTCAAGTAAATGAACGATCGATAATGATATGTGTATATGTTTACGTGCTATGTGTGGAACAAACTTTCATTGCGGTTTTCATTATGCTTTTTCTGTTATATTATGTGTTCTTATAAACATGTTTTTATTGCCTATTCGAGTATACAAAATTTATACTTACTTGTAATGATTTAGAAAATAAGTGCATGATAGACAGAAAGGATTATCCATTACATACATCAAAATATGTCCACGTAGCCGGTGTGGACAAAAAAACATGTATGCGATTTTACAACTTAAACATTAACAGTCCAAACAAAAGCAGAAGAAGCATCCTAAAAAAACAGATTAATAGTGGACAACATTAGCGGTTGAAAGAACAGAGTACCAATAACAGTGAAATCAGACATGCAAATCATGGAAAAACTTCTCAAATTTTTTTGCTGTTACCAGTGACTTGCAGATCATTTGGTGGACAAGTTTTATGGAACATGAAGCCTTCCTCATTGGAATTTTGAGGAGTGGACCAAACACTGGCGCTTTGAGGTAGTTTATGTCCTCTGTGTCTTCTAGAGCTTACACGATGTCAAGCATAAACTCCGGCCTGGAATAGCAATTAATCCTCCCATCGGATGGGTAGCGGTCACGAGCATACAGTCGTTGAGGCAGTCTTTACGGGTCGTGCCTCTGTCCTTCCGATTCGTGTACATGATCTTTGGATTTACTCGAAGAACTCTGTCTACGAGAGTGAGTGGCTTCTGTGTTGACAGGTACGATCGCCATTGAAGTCGCCTCACTGTTCACCAGTTTCTTCAACTTTCCTCCTTTGCTCATTGAATCTGCAACTTTTCACCTTGGCGATTTCCGAACTCCTTTGCTTGAAGACATCACTACTACTTTGTTACCGAAATTACAAAGAGATTTCCCAAAATGTATACTGAAGATTGAAAATCTGAAAACTAGAGTTTGGACTTTCTGGTTTCCAGAGAAAAAAGCTCAGTTACAAAAGAAGAAGAAGAAAGTGGAGAGAGGTTGAGAGAATCAAGGAAAAAAGGTTTTCAAAATATAATCATAAGCTTTTTTTAAAAAAATAAAAAACCAATTACGTAACATCATACTGGCAATTTGCAATGAGGGTATATACGACTTTTTCCATATATCAATATGATAGATATCACAATGTCTGACACTTATGATATTTTTGTTTAGTGGGCTCTTTAATATGACAATCACCATAATTGTTTCTTTTTTTTTATGGTTCGGCTTTTTTGTTATTTCTTTGAATTTTTTTTAAAAAATACTCAAACTTTATACTATTTATTTATTTAATACACAAAACTATTTCAGTTATCATTTTAATACATTAATTTTTTTTGTGATTGCCATTTTAATATATGAAAATTTTAAAATCGAAATTTTAACTAATTGAAGCTAACACATGTTAACCACATTTACCAATATTTTTATAGCTTTTCGAATAGTACATGAACTAACAAAATTTCTAATTTGACTTTTTAAAAATACATTTCATGTTAATAAAATTGTTAGAACACATTTTTAAAATATGTGAAATAATTACTATTATATATATATATATATATATATATATATATTATATGGATGAAAAATAAAACTAAATGGAAGAATTTTGCTACTGGTACTTTCCTAGTATTATTTTTGAAACTACCAATATTTTTTTTTTAAGCTTTCCATGAAGTTTTGAAAATTATCTTTCAACATATTAACGAAAGAATTTATAACAACAAAAATATTAGTTTGTATATCAGTTGAACAAAAGCATTTCAAAACTAAAAAGAAATACGTATTTAAAAAAATGCTATATTGTTTGTGTGCACAACTTATGCAATTCACTAAACAGAAGTTACTACAACAGAGAACATATATTAGCCAATAAAATTTAATGTTGATTTCTTTGTTCTCTCGTCTCACAATAAGTTTACGTTGATTTCAAAAAACTGTAAATGAGTAATGGTAAAAATTGTATTATTAAAATTATTATATTTATTTTAATCTTTTTGCATCAATATAATATAAATTTATATAATAATTATTATTTCACACTTTTAAAAATTTATTCTAATAATTATATTAACGTAAAAATATAGTTTAAAACGCATATATCAAATTATACAAAATTGTTATTTCGTATATTAATATGGAAAATTTTAATAATTCATGTACTTTTCAGAAAACTAAAAACATTGTGTAAATATGGTTAAAGTCTGTTAGAATTATGTTACGTAAAATTGTGATTTCAAAATTCTAAATATTAAAACGGCTGGAATTAAAGAAGATCTCATAAACACAATATGTCAGTTCTTTATTACTTTTACTTTACAACCAGAGATAAATCATACCAATGTTTGCTTGATTTCAAAATCTTTGGTTTCTCATTCATTGTCATATTTTTGACCAATTGAATTATGAAATGTTGGCTATAAAATCATCTCAAATATTCTTGCAAATATAATGAAGCAGTGTCTACCATCCCTTATTTCTGAAGAGCAATTGGTTGTGTTCTTGGACATCAAATAGTTGATGACGACTTAATAGCTCAAGAACTATTTCATACTCTTAAATCCAAGAAAATATGGGGAAAATCGTATATGGCTATAAAAACAGATATTTCAAAAGCTTATGATTGGCTTAAATGGAAATTTATAGAAGAGACAATGCATCGTATGGGTTTTAGTCCGATTTGGATTGAATGGATTATGCAATGTATTCAGACAGTAACTTTTTCAGTTTTGCTTAATGGCCAACCTACAAGTTTTATCAAACCATCACGTGGCATTTGTCAAGGGGAGTCGATTTCTCCATTCTTATATATATATCTTATGCTCTGAAATATTGAGTTTTCAACTTCGTAAAGCTTCACGTCTGGGTTCTTTGAAAGGAATTAAAATCAGTAACCAAGGTCTAGTTATCACTCATTTATTATTTGCAGATGATGCTTTATTTTTCTGTCATGCTCATCCGCAGAGTTGTAAAACTCTTCGTAGTATTTTATCTGAGTATGAGTTAGCTTCAGGCCAAGAAGTGAACTTAAATAAATTTGCAATTACCTTTAGATCGAAAGTTCAAGCTGATGTTAAAACTCTTCTTAGAAATATTCTGCACATCCCCAATGAAGGAGGCTTTGGAAGTTATTTTGGATTACCAGATTATACATCAAGGAATAAGAAACAAATTTTTAGATATTTAGTTGAAAATGTTTAACAGATAATACAAGGATGGTCTATGAAGTATTTGTCTCCGCCAGGAAAAAAGATTCTTTTAAAAACGATAGCCATGTCTTTGCATGATTATACAATGAATACATTTCAATTATCTCAAGAGATTACAGGTCTAGTATCTCGTTTTTGGTGGTCTACGAAACAGACATCAAGATCTATGTATTGGGTTTCATGGACGATTAACTCTACCTAAGAATAAAGGAGGTTTGGGTTTTAGAGATTTACAAAATTTTAATCTAGCTATGTTAGCGAAACAAGCATGGTGCATTCTCTACAATCCTTAAGACAAGGTAGCTAGGATTCTCCAAGGTCATTATTACCCATCTATTAACTTTCTTTAAGCTTCAGTGGGCCGTAAACTATCCTTTGTATGAAAATCATTATTAGCAAGTCGAAATTTACTTAAATCGGGTATGATATTCTTGATTGGTAATGGTATTTCCATTAACATTCGAGAAGATTCATGGCTCCCTCTTCATCCGTCTCGTCCACCAATACCTTTGAGTGTAGCTAATCCTCATTTAAACAGAGTATCATATCTTTTTAAACCTAATACAACTACTTGGGATATGGATCTAATTTCCTGAAGTGTGGATCCAGATGATGCAATTGTTATAGCTCGTTTATTTATTGGTCATTTAAATGATTTTGGATCTCCTTGGTTGGCACTATAATAACTCTGGTTTGTATACAGTAAAGTCAGGTATTAGTTCTCCTCTCATTCTGTACCGATTTATAGTGTATTTCCTTCTGATAATGCATTTACATATTATAAAGCTAAGATTTGGAAGCGTAAGGTGGCCCCAAAGCTAAGACACTTTATTTGGAGAAAATTTTCTAAGGCATTACCAGTAAGAAAAATCCTTCGAAGAAGACATTTGGATTTTGTAGACGTTGCTATGAACACATTAAATCCTTATATCATTTATTTTTCAGGTGTTCTATGCTCAGACAGTTTGGCATGGTTCATCTGTTTCTAACATATTAATCATTGATCCTCATTCATCCTCTCTTTTGAAATTTAATGTTATCTTTGAGAATGCTTTTGATAGGGATCTAGATAGATATCAATATCAACAACCATTACCATTATGGATCTTATGGCGTCTTTGGAAAAGCAGGAACTTACCGTTGCATCAAAATCGTTCAAGTACTTGGATACAAGATACTCATCGGGCAATTTACATGTCTCTACAACTAATAATGTTAATATTGCAGGTTCTCGTACTAGAGCTTCTCATTGACATCGTTATACAATAGAAATGATAAAGTGTAATTATGACTGTCATGTACCACCTCTATCTGCTTCAAAAGGATAGTGGTTGTGTAGAAATTCTTTAGGGTCTTTCCTTTTTGCTGCACAAGGAGTTGGAATTCAATGTTCTTCTTCTCTAGAAGCTGAATTACAATCGGTCTTAATGGTTATGCAACATTGTTGGTCTTGTGGTCTTTTGAATGTTGATTTTGAAGGAGATAATCAAATAATTCCAAAATTAACTTTGGGTTCAAAGAGATATTTTGGTTTATGTAATTGGATTCGGGAAATCAAGAGTAGACAACGAGAGTTCACAAAATCGAATTTTCTTGGACTTCTCATGAATCTAACAAGCCAGCAAACTCTTTTTGGCTAAACTACCAGTGTTTCTATCTTTGTTTATCATTTTTATCCTCCTCGATATATAACTGATCTTCTTCATATTTGAAATTTTGGTTTCTTCTTAATTAAAAAAATGTAATCGTTTAACTCAAGTAACTTACTGTCATGGAGGCGATTTGACGGGCAAGTAAGATAATGTGACTTATGTCACCAACCAGTTATTTTATTCCAGGCCGAATTGGCGTGGGTATGGAAGCGACGGTTGTTCCGAATTTATGAAATAAATAAAAATGGAAGTTTGTTGAAAAATAATAACAAAAACAAAAACAAACTTTTCTTTCCGAGAATAAATGATAAGGAAATTAACACCTTCATTTCGATTGCTCCACTTCAAGCCTCTCTCTTCTATTTGCTCCTTCGAAACCCTAGAATTTGGGGATAAGAAGAAAGCGAGATCCTCTTCAATGGCGGAAGTAGAGAACAATAACAACGGTGTCCTGCCGGTCTCGGAAGATGAGCTGTATGGTTTCAAACGGCAGGAGATGTACACTGACACCCTCGCCGGTTCCGTTGGTCCGTACGGTCGACACGTTTTCCTTTGTTACAAGAGTCACGAGACTTGGCTTCCTCGTGTCGAAGTTGAAGGTCTTCCGCAACGTTTCGCTAAGTCGTTCAAGGATCGCAAATCTGATTTCGCTGTTGAGGTACTCAGAGTTTTAGGTTTGTCTCTCTGTTGTGAACAATCGTTTTTAGTTACTGAAAGTTGAGCGTTCATTTGTTGTAGACGAAGCTGACGGTATGTGGTGGAGGTGAGTCGGATGGAGATGTGTTGATTTTCCCGGAAATGATCAAATACAAGTGAGTTTTGATGTTCACTTTTTTTTTTTTTTGGAATTCGTATTTGGTAGATGGTAGTTCGATTTCTAGAAACAGTCGCAACTGATTGATTCAGAAATTGGATATACTCATATTTTAGGTCTTTAAGTTTCAGAGATGATGGTGTGTATAACTCAAGATTTGGATCTAAAAAGGCGTTTTCCAATTGTCCTGCCGATATGTGATTATGTTACTCTGTTAATTGTGTTCTATAGATGCGTTGTTTTTTCTGTATTGTAGCCATCTCTAGAGATCTTAGCTTGTGTCTTATCCTTCTACTCTTTCTATTTTTGTTGTTTTTAACCTAAAGGGCGCTTAAGGACACAGACGTAGATGCTTTTGTTGAAGACGTGCTTGTGAATGGAAAACCATGGACCTCTGGGGTTCAGGAAGAGTTATCAGGTTCCTTTGTATTTGTGTGTGCTCATGGTAGTCGGGACAAAAGATGTGGTGTTTGTGGACCAGCTCTTATGGAGAAGTTCGAGGAGGAGATAGCCTCTCGTGGACTTTCAGAAAAAATCTTCGTTAAGCCATGTTCACATATTGGTGGACACAAGTATGCTGGTAATTTGATTGTCTTCAGCCCCGATTCAGCTGGGAATATTTCTGGCCATTGGTAAGCTATTATCAAATCCAATTGATAATTCAGGGAAAAAAAAAGAACAGTAATACCTTATGCATCCGAAAACAATCTTGCTATTATGCAGGTATGGCTATGTGACTCCTGATGATGTACCTGCAATGCTTGATCAGCATATTGCAAAAGGAGAGATCATACAGAACCTTTCCAGGTATGTTTTCCAATGTTGTGTTTCTAGCTTATTGCCTTGTTGTAGCTATATATATAAATATGTTAAAACAGCTTTACTTGTGAATATAAAAGGGTAAATCAACATTCATGCTTGTAAACCTTGCATTAGATGGTTACCCTTGTGTTGGAACTGAAACTGCTTTTCAACATACAAGATTTGTGTTCGCTAATGAATGTTACAAGTTCGTATTATATCTAATGGTGGTATGATACTGCAACGTAATTGCTAAAATGACATTCAACTAGTTTCTACATAGAGACAACGAATGTAGTTTGTAATGTGTATGGCTGAGGTTTCTGTTTATCAAACTAGGAAGCTCTGAAAATGGTCTCATAATCTAAAAATGTTGTTCTTCTTTCTTTTGGATAAACATTGTGAAGCCTCTAAGGTTCCTGCCTTTTATGATTTCTTGAATGCTTAAGTTCATTCAAAGCTGTGCTTATGTTCTCAAATTGTGAAATCCTTAACCAAGATAATTTCTGTTCCAGGGGACAGATGAGACTAAGAGTAGATGGTGAGGAAGCTACGAAAGAGGATGAGCCTAAAATCCCAAATGGAGAAAGTGCAGTGGAACTTAAACCTTTAGAGAAGAAGGGATTCACAGGAGGTTGTTGCCAAGGTGCAAATGGGGTTTCGTGTTGCCAGGAACAAGCTCCAGAACCAGTCAAGAAAGAAGGATCTATGAAGAGAAACTGGTTCAAGTCAATTGAGAAAGAAGAGATTTTCTTGGGAGCCGCCGCAGTTGGGGCTGTTGCAACCATAGCTGTGGCTTACAGCATTTATAGGAGGTCAGGTTGAGAAACCACCCCTACAGTCATTTTACCATATAAGAAGAAGTTACACAATTATAAAGCTTTTCCTTTTTGTTGGTAGCCATATTGATATTATAGCAGTAAATAACGGAGGTAATAATGTTTTGGAAACACGTAACAATCAGGTTGGGCAATACAACAGGAATGTGATTTGAATTTTAGAAATAGCGTTTCTCACTTGATTTCTATGTGTTCGTTTTAGCTTTGCGTCGAATTGGTTATGTTTATGCTGACATATGGGTAGTTTGGTTATGAGTGAAATAACGTCTAAACGAAAGGCTTGTTTTAATTTAAATAGGTGAGCTGAGAAATATGATTTAGAGGTAACCTTTTAACAACTACTAGGTGGTTCTTTTTTTTCCCGACTAAAAGCTTTATTCATTTGTCGGTATTGTGCTGAGCAACTCCTGTTAGCAGTGGTGTAATGCCACCTATGTCCAAATGACCACTAACAATGCATAGCCGAGACTAAAGCTGATCGAATGTATGGAGGCGACCTTGGTACTGTCTTGAATTACATTGTAGTACTTTTCCAAACAAATCCCGCATTATCCATCCGGGTCATACTATTGAAGCCTCTCGTTTACGTGCTGCGTCACAAATGGTTAGCTATTTTTGTTTTTGAAAATGATTGTGTTAGTTATTAGGAACCATATTGGTTTGTGATAGCATAACTCAAAAACATATTAACATTTTAATTAATTTCGGGTATTTTTTATATATTTCAGGTACTTCAATTTATTTCAGGTATATATGAGCCTTCGTTATCAGAATCTTTTAGGATACAAACAATTCTTGGTATAAATCGATTCTCATTGTGTTGATCTGACCTGATGCGAACCCAACTCGGAATTTTTTGAGCCTATATCCAAAAATTTCGAACTCGACCCGAATAGCCAAATAGCCACCCCTAATCTCCATTTTAATACAATTTTAATACAATTGAGGTCTTGATTTAAAGTTGAGGAAAAAAGAAGGGAAGACGTCACTTAGACCCCCTCGCTACTATTAGTGTTTAAAGTCTTTTCTCCGTATTAATCGACTACGAACAATTGCATCTATAGTTAACATTTCTACTCAACCATTTCTCTGAACTTTTTGATTAAACTCAATGTCCCCTACGAAACTAATTTTTCCTAATTGAAATTAGTAGTGTGATGTGACACTAAACCAACTCGAAATTACCCATTAATTTAACCAAAAATTTTACTTTTGTAAAATCGATTTAGAGAAGAAAAAGCCTAAGGTTCTTGAGCTCGACATCGCTTGTTCTATGTGAGGTGTGATCGTTGCAAGTTAAGAGAAACCATGTCGAACTCATCGTCTAGCTTGAGTCGTCAAAGTGTGCGAAGAACAGTGTATAGAGTTCCGAGTAGGTGCTGATATGGAGAGAAAGTGGTTATATTTCTCTCGTAGATAGAAGAAAAATTGTATCATCGCTTCTACAAATGTGAGCTATGTTTACATGTTTTTTATATCTTACATTCTTCAATTTCATATCATAGGTAGTATAGGTCACTATAACTTGTTTGTTTATGTGTGTAGAGGAAAAATGAAGATCATTTATTCAAGTGGATGGATGATTCAATAATTGAAGAGATAAGTTTGGTTGATGGAAAGTGTAGGAATTTGGTTGAAAAAGTTAACGAATTCAAGAAGAAGGTGGATGACTTGAAGCTTATTCACATTGTGATGAAGAAAGTGGAAGAAAGTTGGGTTGAAAGGATGAAGATAGTAGACGATTTGAAGAAGGCCGATGATGTAAATGCTAATGTGAAGAAGTTTGGTGTGTTTATGTTGTTCATTAGTACATTGGTAATGGTGAGTGATGTTGGCATCATGTATCTTTGGTCAAGCTTTTGTTGGTCTTCCGAAATCTTTTGTGTTGGTCGAGGATGTGTCTTTGGTCTTTGGTGTAGCATGTGTCTTTTGTTGTTCGTCAAAGTCTGATTGTTTGTGTTGGTTGAGATAGGTTTACAACATCACCATCAACATGTGAGATTTGCTGGGAGCTTGTAAAAGCACCATCTTCGGAGGTTGTAGTTTTCAGCTTCTTCCTTGGGTACTTAGAACATCCTACTACATTGTGTAATGCTTCATCACAAGATTAGAAATGAATCACATGTCCAACTCTCACTAATGACAATGTTCCTTCAAGCTGCTTTTGCTTCTAAGGTGACTCTGTCTTGCTTTTCTTCCTTTCATATGTGGACTTTGACGTTTTTTCTACTACCAGGTAGAATAGCTGCATGATGAGCAAGCTGTAATCACCATTCATCCAGAACCTAGTGCCTCTTATAAGGTTCATTGGAGTGTAGTAGATGTCTCTCCAAATATTTGATGAAAATAATTGACGTCAACCTCCAAACATGCATCGATTATAACTTCATATGCATGCTCACATGGAATTCCTATGCTTTAAACTTTGCAAGAACTGTTAGTCTTCCTAATCAAACTCACACAATGGGAGTTACCTTTCAAAATTACCTTATATGAACCTTGACTAGCAGTCAGAGTTGTGCATTTTTCTGCATCTTCTTTCATCAAAATCAGACAATCTTTTACATACGTGGTACATATTCTCTGATTACTTTGTGACTTCTTGTTTCCCTTAGCAATTATCTACATTGTAAGCCTTCTTATAGTGTCCAACATAGGGACCAATAACTTGGCTCTTGCTTTAGTAATTGATGTGTTGAATGACTCAGTAGGGTTGTTGTTTACATCCTCACAACAATTTCCAACTCTGAAAAGTGCTTTACTCTAGGTCTTAAAATTCTGCTTCATCATATTATTGTACAAATTCATGTTGTAGTCTCTCATCCTCTTCAATCTTCTTGTAAACACAGCCTCACCATAACTCAAAGCTAGGCCCCAAACCATATGTTTCAACTGGCCATTGCTTCCATGATTTTGTCCAGGTTGTCTACTATGTGTTTCACACATATCCTATGCTCAACCTCATTTAACTCTACTTGTAATGCACTCACGAAGCTCTGTATAAAGCATATGTACGTAAAAATTAGATTCAATCGCTAATATTATTTACTTACACATACAAAAAACAACAAAGATATACCTTTGAGCTATCAAATGTAATAACAATTCTACTGCCATTTCCATGTTGCAAATCAGTCTTCAGTTGCCTGACAAACTATAACCAATTGTCAGCATTCTCAGTTTGATAAATTGCCCAAACAATAAGGTAAATATGGTTATTTGCATCATGTTCAACTATAGCCAGTAATAGTCCCTTAGTTTCCACCTTTAAATATGTCTCATCCAATCCTATGATGGGTCTACAGTACCCTCTCGAACTACTTCTTATGCCATCAAAACACACATATAACCTATTGAAGACATCCTGCCCTACTCCATTGATACTGTCTCCACTAAAGCTGTTGAACCAGGATTGAAGTTGGTAATTCCAGTCACATAACCTCTAAGATGAACCATGTGCTCTTCATACTCTTTATTAAGCCATTTCAGACCCAAAGTTCCTTCTCTTAGGCATTGTGTTCTTGAACTGATCATTATGTTCAACTTCTCTTTAATCTATTTTTGAATGATCTTGGGCATTATGTCATCATCTAACATAAGCTTATCTAAGAATAATCTTGCTATCAATGGACTTTTAAGCATCTCACATTTACCATTTGGAGTGTAATTGTGAAACAAAGTTGTTGTCTTCATGATCCACAACTATCTTGACATATCATATGAACAATATGCACACCACTTGCAGCCTTTTAGAGCATATTGGTAGCTCAGTTTAACCTTTTTCCCACATAGATTGTTTAATGTTATTCCCAGTCTTCAAAAGGTAATATAACACATCATCTTTGAACTCATAACCAGTGAAGAAAAATATACTATATTTCGAACGTAGCATAAGCTCCATCAACATCTCTCCAATAAGTTCTAGCCTTTATTCCTAAACTCATTGTCATCCTCATCATCAGAATCAAGAATATCATTAGGATTCGTACGTTTCTCATCCATAAATTCTATTAGAGATTGTTCGATTTCATACTCAAATCTATTTGGCATATCATCATTCTCATATTCTTTCTCTATCTTATTGTTTTACACTTACTAGATAACATCTCTTCACAACATTCAAGCGGAAGCATCTCTTTGCCATCTTCCTCCTCTTCTACGAAATATATCTTACTCGCAACAATAGGAAGCTTCTCCTGCTTCGCCATCATCCTCTCGAACATGAAATTTCGTTTCGTTTCTACATCTCAATTACACCACACAGATCAATCGATTTTAAATTTTGAAGAACCCTAGTTTTTTTTTATTTTTCTCCCAAAACAATTTTGAGTTAAACAAACAGTAAAAAAATTTGGCCAAGTTAATGGATAATTTATGGTTGGCTTAGTGTAAAATCATAATTACTAAGCGCGATTTTAATGTCACATGCACCTACCAATCACAATTAGAATAAATTAATATTGTAATGGACACTGAATTTAATTGAAAGATTGAGGTAAATAGCCGAGTGTAATTGTTGACTGTAGTGCAATTAGCAGCAATCTATCAAATTTATATAGTTGGTTTAGTTAACCAGTTTATTTAATTTTTATAGCTTAGTTGGTATAGTTCTGGTAGCTCTTGTATATGACAAAGTGTGATTCATTTTATTAATCAAGAAACATTTCTATTATTATGTGTCTCACTCTCAACGAATTTTCTATTATGGTATCAGAGCGTCTTATCGCAAGCTGTTTTCTCTTTCATTTCTGTTTATCTCTCTTTGATTCTTGCTTTTATTCAAAATTTGCACCGTTTATCGGCTTAATCGAGCTCAAATCTTGCTTCCGTGAAGCTCATTTTTCCAAAAATTATGAAGAAAAGGGAAAAGGGAAGAAATCGAAGTGCGACACTTGACATCGATGATCTGAAGTCTAAGCTTCAACAAAAATCAAAAGTTACTGAAGATCATAACTCACAAATTGGAAAACCATGCAATTGTCATAAATCGACTCCTACAAATGGAGAGCTATGATAATGCTCATAGTTCTTTCTTTGTATATTCTGCAGATAATCCAAGCTTGTCTATTGTTACTCATACTCTGGATGAAACAAATTATAACAATTGGTCTATAGTTATGCGAATTAGTCTTGAAGCAAAGAATAAATTAGGATTTGTGGATGGATCCTTACTTAGACCATATAGTGATGAATTTATTTTCAAGATATGAGTAGGTGCAATAGTATGATAAAATCATGGATCATAAATGTTGTTAACCGTGAAATACATGATAATATCCTTTACTATCAAGATACTTTTGCAATGTGGAATATCTGTTTAGAAGATTTAAAGTTCATAATTTTCCACATAAATTTCATATTGTTCAGGTTGTTATGACTCTTAAGCAAGGTGAGTTGGACTTATATATATATATTACACCAAGAAGAAGACTTTGTCGGAACAATTGGAAAATACAAAGTCTAGATCTGTTAGACGGTGTGATTTTGATCAAGTAAAATAACTCATTGAAGAAGCAGAAACAAGTCATGTAACACAATTCTTGATGGGACTGAATCATAATTTCAGCAACATTCGTGGACATATTATCAATATGAAACCTATACCTAGTTTGAGTGATATCTACAACATGTTGGATCAAGATGAAAGTTAGAGATCAATCAGTATGCCTTTTGCACTTTCAACTCCTTCAACTTTTCAAATTCTACAAATAATCCATATGTTATGATTTCTCAAGGAGGAAATGAGAAACCAAAGTGTTCTCATTGTCACAAAACAGGACATGTTGTTGAAAAATGTTACAAACTTCATAGATTTCCTCCTGGTCATCCAAATAAATGAATAAAAAACAATCAAAGGAAATTATGTGAATTTAGCTTCTGCAAATTCAGTTTAGACTTAATTTGATGATAATAATGTTGAAGACATATGTGAAAATATGTCCAAGAAACAAGTTAGTCCTTAGTCTCTTATTTGAGTTCTAAACTGCAAGTTCATAGTGGTATAACGATTCATGATAAGTCTTCTGTCTCGACTTCAAATTCTGCACCAGTGGTTTCCCAGATTACTAGTTCATTACAATATTTCCTATTATGACATGTTAACTAATTCTATATCTCCATAAATAATGTGTCTTTAGGAAGTTGGGTAATAGATTCAAGAGCTACACATCATGTTTCTAGAGATAGGTCTTTGTTTACTGAATATAAAAATTTGTCTAAGATATTTGTTACTCTTCCAAATGGATATACAGTTGAGATTAAGGGCATAAAATATTTTCAAATGACTGCTTCTCTTTCTTTACATGATGTGCTTTATATACTTGAATTTAATTTCAATTTGATTAGTGTGCGTGTTTTAACTAAAAGTTTAAATTCTGAGGTTAGTTTCACTTCTACTAACTGTTTGATTCAATCTCTTACACATGAATTAACGACTAGTCACGGTAGTCAAATTGGAAATTTGTATATCTTGGATTTGAATAAATCAGTTAATAGTCTTTCTTTACCAGGTACTTTTCCTATTTGCTCTCATGTTAAAATAGATTCATCAACTTTTCATAAGAGATTAGGACATCCTTCTATGACTTAGATTGATTTGTTAGCTCCTATTTTTGATATATATATAAAGGAAAATCTAATAAAACTTGTGATCATTGACATGTTTGCCATTTTTCTAAACAAAAGCATTTATCTTTTACATATATACAAAATATATGTTCAAAAGCTTTTAAATTGGTTCATATTGATACTTGGGGACCCTCTTCTGTTCCAACTAAAAAATGTTTCAAATATTTTTTAACAATTGTGGATGATTTTAGTCGTGCAACTTGGGTTTATACGTTAAAGCAAAAATCTGATGTTTTGGTTATTTTTCCACATTAGTTACAATGATTAAAACTCAATATGAGGCTAAATTGTGTTCTGTTAGATCTGTCAATGCTAATGAATTAAATTTCACTGATTTCTACTTAGCAAAAGGCATTAAAACTTATCATTTTGTCCTGAAACACCTAAACAAAACTCTATTGTAGAGAGAAAACATCAACATATTTTAAATGTAGCTAGAGTCCTTATGTTTCAATTTAGTATTCATTTGGAATTTTAGAGTGATTATGTCTTGACTGCTACATTTCTTATCAATAGACTTCCTACTATGATTTTTGGTAAACAAATCTCCTTATGAGAAATTGACTGGAAAAATACTAGAATATTATTCTTTGAAAACATTTGGGTGTTTATGTTACAGATCTACTTCTCCTAAAAAAGAGAAAAGTTTGATCCTAGAGGTAGGGCATGTGTTTTCTTTGGTTATTCTTTTGGTTACAAAATGGTACAAGTTGTTAGACTTAGAGTCATATTTTATTTCTGTTTCTAGACATGTCATTTTCAAAAGGATATTTTCCCCTTTGTTTCTTCTACTATAATAGAAGGATCAAAGAATTATTTCCTCATCTTCATCACCTGAAATCCATGATGATGTAGTGCCTCTTGCACAATCATCTTCTGATTCTCATCCACATATTGGATGAGACATCTTCTAAAGTTTTCATTTCATTTGATTCTAGATCTCGCATAAACAAATACCACCTAAAATTATGCAGGACTTTCATTTCTATACTATTAATATTAATATTACTACACCATATAATTTATCCAAATATATATTTAATTCATATATATCTCATCTTTTTCATGCTTTTCTTAATGTTATCACCAAAACCCACATTCCCACCAAATTTTTAGATGAAAAGTTTGATCAAAATTGTTTTGATCCTATAAATTTGGAGATTGGTGCTTTTGTTAGAACATGTACTTGGAAAATATGTGATTTGCCACAAGGGAAGGTTGCAATAGGTTGAAAATGGGTGTTTACTGTAAAGTACTATGTAGATGGTAACATTGAACGTTATAAGGCATGTTTGGTGGCTAAGAGCTATATACAATAAGAAGGTATTGATTTCATTGTTACTTTCTCTCATGTTGCCAAGATGGCTACTATTTAGATTCTAATGTCTTTAGCTGCTAAATCAAAATGGTCTTTAACACAACTAAACATCTCTAATGCCTTTTTGAATGGAGATTTGGTTGAGGAAATCTATATGAAGTTACCACCTGAATATGTTGAGATTCAAGGGGAACATGTTTCTTCCCATGATGTTTTCATATTGAATAAATCCATTTATGTTCTTAAACAAACATCTACGTAGTGGTTCATCAAATTTTCTACAACTCTTTTTCAGTTGGGTTTTGACAAGTGTTATAGAGAATATACAATGTTTGTCAAAGCTATTGATGTTGATTTTTTGGTGGTGCTAGTTATGTCAATGATATTATCATTGCTAGTACAAATGATGCCTTGTTGTGGAGTTAATGGTCCAGTTAACTAATGTTTTCAAGCTAAGAGATCTTGGACCTCCTAAGTAATTTTTGGCATTGAGATTGCAAGGTCTACTTTGGGTATTTCTTTGTGTTAGAAAAAATATGTTCTAGATCTTCTGGAATCTACTGGTTTCTTTGGCTGTAAACCTTCTTTTATACCCATGGAGCCTAATCATAAATTGTCTAAAGATACAAGGACTTTTTTACCATACATCAAACAATATAGGAAGTTAGTTGGCAAGCTTTAGTATCTCATCATTACTAGGCCAGACAAAGCTTTTGTTGTTACTAAGTTGCCTCAATATTCATCTGGCCCAAGAGAACCACACTTGCAGGCTGTTCATAAGGTATTACGATACTTAAAAGGGACTATAGGCCAAGGCTTTTTTTATAAAACATATGATTAGTTTGATTTAAGAGCCTTCTTGGATTCAGATTGAGGTACTTTTGTTGAGCACCTACATGAAAGCCTCCCACCAATGCTTTCCATAAAAATGTTTCGATCATAGGCCATGTTAGAAGTTTCCAAAGATGCTTCTGCCATTTGAAGATGGTCTAAGTCGGTAGCAAGTTATGAATGACTGTGAGTCCATACCCAAATTTTGATGAATATACTCTAGACTTAACGGGTAGCCACACCAATTTATCCGAGCATCTTGTTGATCCTGGTGGCAAGTTGCGTATGATTTGTTCATAGCCTGGTAATATGTCCCTCACTTTATGCCAATTCCAGTGCAATTTATCTTTAGATAGGAGTTCACTAACAAACATGTTTTGTTGACTTTTTGGAGCAGGACCATAGGGACGGAGAGGCTCAGTGAGAGACATCCAGGGGTCTTGCCAGACATTAATAGAAGAGCCGTGTCCAATGAGGCAACCCAAGCCTTTAGCAAGAACATCGCGACCTATAAGTATGCCTTTCCATCCGTAAGATGATCGAGATGTAGGTGAAGCCTCAATGAAAGAAGTATTTGGGCTGTACTTTGACAGTAATAGTCGAGCCAAAAGAGATTCCGGGGTAGATAGGATTTGCCAACTTATTTTAGCTTAAAAAGAGTTGTTAAACTCCTCAATTTCTCTAAAACCTAAACCTCATGCGTTTTTTGGGATAGTAAGCTTGTTCCACGCTACCCAACATATTTGGCGGCGATCCGGAACAGAGTTCCACCATAATCAGGTTAAGAGTGACTGCATCCTATTACACACCGGTATAGGAAGTTTGAAGCATGTCATTGTATACGCCGGCATAGTCGTTAGGACAACTTGTAGCATAATTTGTTTACCTGCCGGAGAGAAAAATCTAGACGTCCAACTATGGGACTTTTGTTGCATCTTATCCACTATCGAAGTAAAAATATCCGACTTCCAGAGAAAAGTTTTCCAGGACACCAAGATAATTTCAGGAACCCCTTTCTTTTGAAATACTAAGAATATGTTTAATACTTCCCCTCATGGATGAGGTAATACGCGAGGAAAAGGTGATGGACAATTTTGCAAGATTTATCATTTGTCCCGATGCTAGAGAATACCTCTTCAAAATGGAAGCAAGTGTGTGGCTACTCCTTGAACCACTAGCTTATCTCTATTGTAACAATGTGGCAACTCTTCATATTGCAAGCAATCAAGTCATTCATGAAATGACTAAACATATTGAGATGAATTGTCACAAGACTAGAGAAGTAATTAAAAAAGGACTGGTGAAGACTATGTTTATACGAACATATAATCAGCTAGATGAAGTATTGACTAAGGCATTGAACCCCACTACAAGATAAATACATGAATTCCGACTAAATTTTACGACTAAATATATTGTCGAATTTTTTTAACGAATATCTGACTTTTTCCGACTAAATAAATACTTAGTTCGTAGTTACTCGGTAGTAGGGTATAGTAGGAAAATAGTCGGAAAAATTTTCGAGAAAATTTCGACTAATTTTTATTTTTCTTAAAAAAAATTTTTTTCGTAATTTAGTCGGAAATTTAAAGATTGTAGGAAAATAGTCGGAAATTTTTTCTGACTAATTTGAATATTTGTTAAAAAAAATGTTTTAGCAATTTAGTCAGAAATCAATGTTGTCGTAGGAAAATAGTCAAAAAATATAGAGACAAATTTCCGACTAATTTTTCGTTTTTGGTTGAATTTAGTCGGAAAATTTTAAAAATAAATATTTAGTCGAAATTTTGTCCCTAACTTAGTTTAAAAATTGTCAAAAACAATTTGCTAGGAATTTCAGACAAATTTGTCGGATTTTAGTTGAAAATTATTTTTAAAAACAACAGTTTAGTCAAAATTGTGTCCCTAATTTAGTCTACAAATTGTCTAAACAATTTCCTACGAATTTCAGACTAAATATTATGGTCGGACAAATTTAGTATATAACCAAAGTTTCCTCTCTTACGAATCATACTCACAGAACAGAAAAAAAACTCAAAAAAAATTATTTCAAAAAATTGTCTTCTAATAATATATTTAAATTTCGAGAGTGGGTGTATAATCACATACATGAAGAAAGAGGATAAATCCGAGAAGAGTTCAAAAAGGGTCTAACTGAATTCATGCAATTTGCTACAAATGAAGAGATTTCACGTGAATTCGGTAAGATGTCTTGTCCCTGTAGTAAATGTGATAATGAAAAGTTTATAAATATAGAAAATATGTGGAAGCATTGTTATTGGCATGGTTTTACACCTAGATATTTTGTGTGGTTTTCCCACGGAGAAGATTTTAGTTCCTTGCAAACAACAGGTGTTAATAGTCATAGTCGACGAGTGTCCGACGAAAGTGGTGCGAGTATAAATGTCAAAGAATCTACTCAACCAACGATAGAGGACAATACTATCCGAATGGTTAATGATGCACATAGAGAAATGGCGGAAAATCCTAATGTTTTAGAAGAACCAAATCTTAAAGCACAGTGATTTTTTGAAATGTTAGATGCTGCTAAAAAACCTTTATATGATGGCTGCAAAGAAGGTCATTGACCATTATCAGCTGCAACTAGGATGATGAACATAAAGACGGAGTACAATTTGAGTGAGGATTGTGTAGATACAATAGCTGACTTCGTTAAAGAGTATCTGCCGGACGATAACTTTGCACCTGCATCTTATTACGCAATACAAAAGTTGGTATCCGGCCTTGGATTATCTTTCCAAATCATAGATGTATGTAACAAAAACTGCATGATTTTTTGGAAAGAAGATGCAAGTTTAGAAGCTTGTAAATTTTCTGGGGCACAACGATACAAAATTACGATTGAGAGATCTAAAATTCCTCACCAACGCATGTGGTACTTGCCTCTTGCTGATAGATTGAAGAGATTGTATCAATCAGAACGCACAACTTCAGATATGAGATGGCATGCCGAATGTCAGTATTCAGGGGATATCTCACATCCATCTGATGCTGAAACATGGAAACATTTTTGTACAACATATTCAACATTCAGTAGCGAATCAAGGAATGTATATCTTGGATTATGCACATATGGATTTAATCCTTTTGGGAAGACATGGAGAAAATATTCTTTATGGCCGGTTATTATCACACCATACAATATTCCCCCTGCATTATGCATGAAAAGAGAGTTCTTGTTTCTTTCTATACTTGTCCCAG
>OVBE01000981.1:0-41347 GCA_900406425.1 Iberis pinnata
AATTCGGTTCGGTTTGGATCGGTTCGGTTCGGTTTATCCATATTGAACACCCCTAGTATCGACGGAACATCCATCGAAATTTCGTTGATAAATTATTCTATAAATTCAACACCCTCTCATTTCCAACTTCACAACTTCACAAACAAACTTATAAAATGTCCACTCCTCCTTATTCGTTATCATGGATGGATGGTGAAAGAATGAATCCTAAGACAAAGCTTTTGAACGAGGAATATGCAAATGGTGTTATGGAGTTCATGGAATTAGCATGTCGACAACCTCGGGAAAAATGCAGTTATAAGTTAACATGTCCATGTTCTATATGTCAGAATTCTCACAATATCAGGATAGATATAGTACGGAATCACTTATATGTGAATGGTTTTATGATGAGTTATAAGATTTGGTATTTACATGGAGAACAACCTTATATTGTTGCTAGTAGTAGCTGTAGCGAACCATTGTCCGATAGGATCGAGGAACCTAGAACGGAATTAGATTTTGGGGGCACCTATGGTTCATATGGTTAATGACGTTTATGGAGAAAATATAGATTTGTTGCAAGTTTCGAATGAAGAACCTAATTTAGAAGCACGATGGTTTTTTGATATGCTAGACGCGGTGAATGAGCCATTATATAGAGGATGTAGAGATGGTCATTCTCCTTTATCATCTGCAAGTAGGTTGATGGGGATAAAGATGGACTATAATTTTCCTGAGGATGCAGTTGACGCAATAGCCAATTTTGTGAAGGATATCTTGCTAGAGGATAACAATGCTCTGGGTTCATATTACGAAATACACAAACTTTTGTCGGGGCTTGGATTGTGGTATAAGGTTATAAACGTGTGCATCGACAATTGTATGATCTATTAGAGATGTGATGACACCCGGACGAGTTGTTAATATTGTCGCAAACCAAGGTATAAGGATACAAGCGGTAGGGTTTCAGTGCCTTACAAGAGGATGTGGTATATGCCACTAACAGATAGGCTGAAGATATTGTATCAGTATGAGAGAACAACTGCGGTAATGAGATGGCATTCTGAGCATAGATTTGATGGAGAGATTACACATCCTTCTAATGCTGAAGCTTGGCGTCATTTTTAGTCTACTTATCTGGATTTTGCATGAGAGAGAAGAAATGTTTATCTCAGATTAAGTACATATGAATTCAGCCCACTCGGGAAGCATGGTAGACAATATTCACTTTGGCCAGTCATCGTGACACCTTACAGTTTGCCGTCATCTTTGTGTATGAACCAAGAGTTTCTATTTCTCTCTGTTCTTGTACCTGGGCTTGAGCATCCGAAATGAGAGCTTGACATCTTCGGTGATTTTAATGTCGGTATACATGACGTAAACAACGAGTCTGGTAATGAATTTGAATATCACACAGATTCTTCTCCATCAGATTATTCATCATCATCTGAATAGATTTCAATTAGATTTTTATATTTTATTTTATGTATTTCTATGAGATTAATATCTTTTTTTTTGTATTTTAGGCATATTTTAAAATATTTTGTATTTCATTTTCGAATATATATAATTTAAGTGTTAAACATTTAAACGTACTTATATTTTTAACACTCAAAATCAGTATTTATTATTTTAACATTTATTTAGTTTTGGTAATTAAATATATGTTCGAATGACATACACTAATGTATCAAACCCCAAGTTCAGGGTAATCGGCAGAATAATCACATCCGTCGATAATCCATCGATTATCCTGAATTTTGGATTTCAGACCCTAAACTTATTATGATAAATACTAGTGATAAACACTCAACATTGTAGAAAGTTACCTATTATGTGTCATTTTTTGTGTAGAAAGATACATATAATGTGTTATTTTTTTATATAACTTAAAATCTTATCAAATACCTTATGACTTAAAAACATTTTAGAACCATATATAGTTATCGTTATTCACTGGTTACCCTGAATATGAGATTTGATTAAATGTATATCATCCGGACATATATTTATTGTTATAAACAATACATATATCATTTGAACTTATATTTACTATTAGTGTTTATCACTCATATTTATCATAATAAGTTTAGGGTTTGAAAACCCAAATTCAGGGTAATCGACGGAATGTCGACGGATTAACCATATCTATCGATAATCTATCGAGAATAATCGACGGATATGGTTAATCTGTCGATTACCCTGAATTTGGGGTTTTAGACCTTAAACTTGTGTTTCAATATTTTTGATCAAATACATGATTACAAAGAACATAATAATAATGAATTGATTCATGTTTCACATTATAAAACAAAAAAAAAGTAAAAATTACTTCGACGATATTTCACAAAACATGTTATCAAGTGATATAACCGATAATGTTTTATAACTTATAAGATGATCAACAGTAAAATTCGGACGTAGAAAACATGTTTTCAATTATGTCTTATTTCGATCCTTTAAAATAGTTAATGTAGTATCGTTACGGTCATGTTTATGACAGAAACCCTAATCTAAACCTGATATGAATCCCTAAACCCAAAAACCTATTTTTTAGAATAATCGACGGATTATCGACAGTTATACCCTATCTGTAGATAATCCGTCGATTTAATCAACATGCAATCCGTCGATTATTCGTCACTTTTTGCCGCGTTTAATTTTCCAAAAAAATTGGACTTGTGCCAAATTCAATTTATTTTAGAATCAACGCAAAAACGACAGATCGTCCGTCGATTTCGCCGATATTAAAAAAACTGAACAAACTCCTTCTTTCTCATTTTTCCGCGAAGAACATCAAATTTTTGAAGAGAAAAAGCTTTAATTCTTCCATTTTCACCGTTCAATGGCCCAAACAAACTCCATGTAAGTTATGTTAACTAGTTTTACGGTATTGTGTTGACGTCGTTGGATTTGAACAGTTAGTTTATGATTTATAAAAATTTTAGGGTTTTTAGGAAGTTTGGAGATTTTGGGAAAACTTGAAGTTTTTTATGGATTTACAATGTTTGGTTGAATTAGGAATTTGTAATTTTTTGGGGATTGAGAATTTTGGAAATTTTGTTGGATTTAGAATTGTTTGGTTGGATTGAGATATTTGTTGGATTTAGAAATTTTAGGGTTTTTTAGTAAGTTTAATTATGAGTTGAAATTTATATTGAATGTTTTAATTGATTAGAAATTTTAGGGTTTTTAGAAAGTTAAGGATGTTTTGGAAATTTTGAAAATTTTGTTGGATTTAGAATTGTTTGGTTGGATTGAGATATTTTATGGATTTAAAAATTTTAGGGTTTTTTAAAAAGTTTATTTTGAAGTTAAAATTTATACTGAATATTTTGGTGGATTTAGTTTCAAATTTTTAATTTTAAATAAAATATTTTAAAATAAAAGCTTAAAATTTATATTTTAAATATAAATCTAAAGTATATAACATAAAGTTTGTAATTTATGTTATATGATTTTGATCCAAAGTGAATATTAACTTTTTTAATAACCATAATTTCAGTAATTACTGTCATTTCTCTTACACTACAAGATCAAGACAGTTTTACACACTGTAATATGTGGCGGAGTCTTCCTCCACCCCTTCCAGCACTCATATGCCGGAATCTTAGGCGCCTAACGAGCAGCCAGCTCCACAACATCAACTCCCAAAACGGCTGAACTTAAAGGAGCTTTTGGTCTAACCGGGATGTGAGCTATTGCCGTTTTTGAATCTAGATGGCGTAAATGGGACGACGTGGTTTCTGGCTTCAGATAACGGGATCACGAAGTGCATCAAGTGGCTGCTTCACAACACTATGGAAGTAGCTTATCCAAAGTTTTTAGACATGTAGAGAAGGAAGTAGTTCCCTATGGAGAAGGAAGTTTGGTTATACTGTTTCACGGTGAGATATTTTCTAAAAATATTAACTTACATATATAATTACTAACATTAAATCTTATTACCCTTATAGCAAGAATTAAACTGGATACCTTCCATTACCCCTCTAGTGGGGACAGAGTTCAGGGCTAAAACGGCGAGGACTTACACTAACCACGTGTATATGTGGAAGGACATATGGTACAAGACGGGAAAAAAGCACGTAAACATGCCCCTAGAGCTCCTTACTCCCTTCATAGCGTACTGGGAAAACAAAAAGACTAAAGACAAATCAACAACGAACAAGAACAACCAGTACAGCGACCAGAAAGGTAGGATGATGTCGACTAGCACACTGGTGCTAGGAGTTCGTACACCCGACAGTCTGATCTGGTATGATTTATAACTTTAATATAGTAAATTATTTGTTTCAATTAATACTAACATTAAACTTTTATCTGTTAAACAGCGGATGAAGAGTGGACATGAGCCGTCGCCCATTGAGATCATATAGGATCTCCACACGAACAAAAAGACTGGAGAAATTCAGGACCCGCTAGCTCGGGAATTGGTCAAAACATCTAAAAAATGTATCGAGGATATTCGGTCTACATCTGAGGATGACGACGACATCCCGTTGAGACGCTATATGACGTAGTGACCCAGGTAAATAATATTTAAATTTAATTACATACTATTGCATATTATTGATATTAAAACAATATTGTATTCTTTTTTGTTTCAGGCTACGAAGAATTCCAAGGGCTGGATGTTCGAGTTCAGGAACATGGCCGGTTATTGCTTCCTAGGATCACGATCTCGAGCTGCAAGATATCATATGAGGAGATGAAGAGAAAGGACGATGAGATGGAGAGAATGAAGAAGGAGATGGAAGACCTTAAGGCTTCACAAGCGAAGGAGCTAGAGGAGATGAATGCGTTACAAGCCAAGCGCAACGCTCAGATGGAGGCGATGCAGGCTTCACAGATTAGGATGGAAGAGTTTATGGCACGTTTTAAAAACTAATTTTATATATTTTTTGTTTTGTATAATTACTATTTTAGTATTTAAGAATATTTTTAATCAAAATTATATTATTATTTTAATTTTAATTTTAATTTTAATTTTAATTAATTATAATTAAGATTCTGATTTTTTTTTAGTTCCATCGATTTATTTTTTTATTTTTATTCTTAATCTGTCGATAATAACCGACATATTATAATTGATAGATTCTCGATGGATAGTAATCTGATGGATGTAGTCCTCAGTTAATGGTCGGTTATGGTCCGTCGAGAATCTATCGATTATTTTCGACGGATATGTATTACCAACCAATTATAATTGACCAACTGTATCGGTCGGGTTCGACCTATTATCGATGGATAAGTCCGTCGGTTTGTCCATGTTTTTTGTAGTATGTAGGCAATCCTATCTTATTCTTATTTAATATGAATATAACTAAAAAAGCTACTAGAAGATTTATTATTTGTTAAAGAGTTTTCAAATTAGATGCATAATATTAAATATAAGATATGACTTAAAAATTCATATAGTTTGGTAAAATAAGAGAAAGAAGTACAAAAAGATGGTTTAAGAGTTTCTTAAACTAAAGTTGAAATGTAATATATGTTTAGATTTTAAGACTTTATACTACTATACGAATTTCTTAAACTAGTTGAAATCTAATATGGTATATGTTTAGATTTGAAGATTTAGATAAGAGAATGACTAATCTTGCAAGTTGTGTTTACCAAGACCTCTTCGATCTCAGTTTTCTATACAGGTGTCCACTCTATATCTTACATTTTTTAGAAGGTTTTATTAGTCTTTCTCCTCTAGTGTTTTGAGATTAGAATTTATCAATATAGTTTTTGTTGGCGAGTTTTCGGGTAAAGACGTTCACTAGAATAACCAGATTGTGAGTGCATTGGAAACTTTGTAACGAATACTATAAAATGAAATATTAACTTGTCAAATTTGAGTGGAATTTGAATGAGAAATGAAGATGAAAAGAGAGAAATTTAAACATGTGTTGCCTAAGTCTTACGAGTGTACAATATCCTACGTTGGAAATGGAGACAAATTTTCACTAGTATATATAGGATAAGGCATGGTTAAGTTCATTTGGATTGAGTACAATATGGTGTACTAGAGAAAGATGCATGGACCACCCACATGCGCGCGCCGCCATCGCCGACCGACCGGCTCGGTGCGGTCGCGGGTCGTTGGAGAATAGGCCTTAAGTCCAATAAGAAGTATAATCTTTGGAGAAATTTTCTATGAAAGTTTTGGCTCAAAAAATTAAATTTATGTTGGTTCAATTTAATAAAACCCAGATTGGCTAACTGGAATCAGAATCCAAACCGAACCAGATTATAACCTCCAGCTCGCGCATGTTCAAATGGGTCGTAATCGTCCCTAAAAATTTCCCTCGGTTTGCTCTGTGAATCTCGGATGCGATCCTTAACAGCTTTTGGCTTGCGATCTAAGTCACTCGCTAATATTACTCGTTTTTAACGCTTAATAGTGGATATTTATGCTTGTTATTATGCTTTATTCGAGCATTTATCTACAAATTTGGTGTGATTACAGGTTTATAGGTGTTTGGGTCGATTTGGAGCAAAAGAACAATTTTCTGCACAAAAAAAGATGTGAATTTGGCTAAGTGTAAAAGGAAATAGCGATGGACAAGCCGTATCGATCGGTCCAAAATTCGAAGAAATGAGGAGAAATTGAACCGATCGATCTACATTCGGATCGATCAAATCAAAGAAGGCCAGACTGATCGCTCGACCTACTCGAGAGCTTGAAGAAATTCCATTTATTTGCACATGTGTCCTCAAGCCTATATGTTTTTACTTATTTTAATTTTTTCCTTTTTAGACTAGAAAAGCCTTGTGGCTTAGTTTTATTTTCTCTATGCTCTATTCTATCTAGTTTTACTGAGGGAGATGAATCTTGAACCATTGTAGTTGGAGAAGTATTCTTCTTTGGTTTTGAATTGTGTTTGTTTTTTAATGTCTAAGTAGTTCATTAGTTAGGTGATGTCTCTGCATTTTAGTAATTTAAGGGAGTCATTTAACATTATTTTAGGGTCTTTTAGTTGTACATATGCTGCATCCATAGACTTTGTTAGTAAGTTTGCATTTTTTAGGAAGTTCTGCATTATTAATTGCATACATATGTATTTTGGAGATTTTTCAGGACTTTCAGGAGTTTTTAGAACATAAGTGCAAAAATTGGAGAAGGAAAGGGAAATGCACAAGAAGGAACCAACTTCTACATCGAGCAAACATAAAGACCAAGTCCATCTCAACATTTTCAACATGGCTCGATCACACGCACAAGCCACCTTGATTGAGCCAAGCTTGCCTCAGCTCGATCACCTCGGTTTCTCGACCTTGTTCCCCTTGATCCCAGCCCTTCGCCTCGATCACCATCGAGCCTACTTCTCTCGGCTCGATCGTCCAGCCCCGCCAACCTTTTTCGTCTCGATCACCACTAAGTTGGCTCGATCATCCCGCATGCCACCTCGATCACCACTAAGTCGGCTCGATCCCGGCCTATCTTCAACATGGCTCAATCCTGGCCAAATCTTCTACGTCTCGATCATCCGGCCCAACATCTTCAACATGGCTCGATCACATCACGTTACCACGATCGAGCCAAGCACCTCCTACCCGACCAACTTTGAATCAGGATGAACCAGACTCAAGACCCAGACTAATCATTACGTTTTGTCTTTTATGCGTTTTAGGGCTTTTCTGAAACACTATAAAAGCCCTAAAACGCCTCCATTTCAAACAAGCTTTAATTTTTTAGCCATTTTTGGGTTTGTTCTTAGGTTTTTATTCTCTCTATTTTTGTTTTGTTGTTCTTCATGTAAAAACCCAGATTTTGATTAAGTTTATGTTTTCCTTATGGTTTCTTCTTTTTTCATGCTTAGATGAGGGTTGTGAACTATCTGGAGCATGTTGATATACATTTTTATGCTTTTAATCTCGTTTTCACCTTGATCACTTTCTTTGGTTTGCTACTGTTTCATTGTTAATCTGTTTTTCTGGGTTAGTGTTCTTGTTGTTCTTCATCTTCTGCATCTTTGGGTTTTTCGTTTTTTTCATCATCTTCATCACGTTTTTCAACTTATTGTTCTTGCTATTTTTCATCGTTGACTTTTGATTCGAATGTCTTGCTTAGTAGTTATGCTTTCATGTTTTTCTGATTTCGCACCCAATGTGCGTAGTGAGTAGTTACCTTAGGTTCCTGAGGATGGGGTAGACTGGTGTTTATTTTTTCCCTCCTAGGCTCCTAAATTTGATTGCATCTAGATCTCTTATGTTTCATTTCTCTTCATGATGCTTTCTTTCTGATTAATTGAAATATGATTTTAGGCATTTCAGCACTTAGAAGGTGTTCAATGAAATGCCTGAACATTATGATTTCAGAGATTTGCATATCCTAGCCTAAGAGATAAGATGTTTATGGTGCTTATTGGCTTTAGTAGATTGGTTCTTCATGCCTGCTAGGTAGTGTATCGTTAACGAGAATTAGTATGGTGATTGCTTAGGATGATTTCATTTATCAAGAGATTGGACTTGATTGCATATGAATATGTTGTCTAGGGGTAGCTTATTGTTTGATGTATGTTAGGAGTTTAGGGAGTTCATGAAGGATCTCTAGTCAATTACCCTCATTCTCAGGATCTGCTTACATTTGATTGCATTTTTACCCATTTTACTTTTTTTGTTTACGTTTCACTAGTTGTCTATCTTTCACTTATGCATGCTTACTTTCATTTCTGTTTTACTTCATTCATGTTTGCTATGTTCTGTTCATTTAGGAATTGTTAGTAAACCCCCATTTTCATATTTAGCTTAAATTAGTAGTTCCAATGCATCCAAATTGCTAGCATCACACCCATTTGGATTGACAACATATCTATACTACAATGACATATCTGTGTGATAGGAATTGATAACCCCTTGATACACCACTATACTACATTGACACACTTAAAATACGTGTTATCAATAGGTGTTAGGTTTCCCATGGAAACCAGGTTTGATTGTTAGAGTTATCATAAAAGGATTGAATTTTTTATGTTCTTAGTTTAGACATGTTCATAGTGCATGAATTAGAGTACCTACTAGTTTATTGATATTAGATTGATAAACGCAAAAAGATTTGGTTTGAAGTCATATCTAGTCTATATTAATAAGTGTTCTTGCTTGCAAGAGTATTGTCATGAATGCTTATAAACATACTGCATATATACTTTAATGCTTGTTTTAATTATCTGAATACAGTGATAATTTGTCTTTAGTAATTCAAACATAAGGATTTAATATTTCGAGAGAATATTAATTTGTTGTTGTCTTTCAAGTTGAAAATTATTTTAAAAGTAAAATCCTTGCATGTTAATTTGAACTTTTGAATCTGACTACATGTGGATTTTCTTATTGTGTAACGCTCTTAGTTTTTTTTATTTACATCGTTTTAATTATTGTTTATTTACGTAAACTTAGTTACAAATAACCAATTAAGTAGTTTTAGCTTTATTTGAAATTGAACTGAAAATGTGCTTTCTGGTATATGTGGAATTCGACTTTACTCTATGCTACTTTGATATGTTCTCTGCAATGTAGGTTTAGGAATTAAATCTTGAACCTATCATTCGCCTATATATTCACACCTCCTCTCATTCTCATATACACTTCTTTTCTTCACGAAAAATTTCTCTCCAACAATTCTTCTTATTGGGATTGTGTTGTATAAGTCTCACGTTATTTTATATTGGGATTCATAATTGTGTTCAACCATCACATGATATGAACGATTTATTGAATTAAGAAAAAAAATTTTAACTCGATTTCACGTTCTATTTACTCGTTTTTTCCATAAACGTTTTCAGAAAAGTATCTTAATTCGCAATTTTCATTTGGGATTTAAGCGGTCCTACAGTTTCAGCTACTAGGAGACTTTTGTACTACAAACTCGATATCTTAAATCGCGCACAAGAATATAAACACTTTTCAAGAACCGCCATTAGTTGATCATTACATTCCCATTTACTTCGGATATTAAAAAAAAAAAATCGTTTATTTCGTATGATGGTGTAATATTAGTTAACGTATACGTAAATTGCACGCATTGATGTCTCCGAGAGTTCATTATACGAAGTTCTAAGGAAATAAATCCTTTATTGTAGTATTAATTTGAATAAAACGAAATTGAAACTTGTCATTTATGATCATCTGCCATCGAAGTTATTATTGCAACTTACAAATACCTCAATAAATTCAATATCCGACAATAGAATTTATTCATTTCAGAACATGTTTAAAAAAGCAAAGCACATCGTCATATTCATTTTCCTCATTTAATGGAGTAGTATATTACTTGTCTTCATCAGTCATCACCAACTGCTTTTCATTATTACGCCTGCCTAGTTATATATTATCCTCCTCCAACAGCTTAATTATAAACCGTATTATTCACATGATTTTTTTAACTATGCTTACGAATGTTTTCATTGATTCAAATAATAATACTACAAGAAAATGGTTGAACAAATAGATCAAGATTATGCATAGATGATAGGACCAGCCCCACTTTGTTAATCCACTAGTATTGTCACGTCGGTTGGTTATTTCGGATATGATGTTAATGCATATTGTTACATTCACTTTAAATTTAGACGAATTTGTCAGATTATCTTTATAATAAAGAAGTCCATTTTTAGAAATGTGCAAATTAGAGATTTTAATGGTTTTCCCGGATTGATGAAAACCGTGAAAATATATCAAATGTTGACATATATATATATATATATATATATATATGTATACTTCTTTTTATTAAATATTGTCTACATCCTGTTAAGTTTTTCTGATCTATTTATTTTTGCTATTCCACGACTTCTTTTACTTATCAAAACCTGAGAATCGAAACTTTTGTTATTCTATTCTCCATTTATATGTATAATTCCTTCGTTTATTCAAATATAGAAAATGATAGAAAATAGGTAAAATAAAATAGACAATTCGAAGTAAGATAAAACAATTTAGTAAGATTAAATACATACTGAGTTCAATTTCTACTATTTTCGTGATTAATTTTGAGCATGTCATCTCACTAACTTATAGTGATAGGCAATGATTGAAAAGTTTAGTGACCCAAATTTTCTATACTTTTCATTTACTCATATTTGATCACTATATACTTTGAACTGCAAAAATATTAAGTTCTTCCCTTTCTTACAAGAATAAATACTAACTTTCCAGTAAACCATATGAATTAGTCATAATGCTTCGTTATATATATATATATATATATATATAGAAATCAGAATGAGATTGAAAATCACAAGACAAAACGTTCTGCTTTATTTATCATGTTCGACGTGTATATATACACAACTCAAAAGAATATGTTTGTTAAGATACAAAACAATATTGCAAGATATATGCAATCTAAACTAACTGAATCTTCTCCTAAATAAATGTGTATTTATCATACTCCACTTCAAGTTAGAGCGTGAAGATCGAGAACGCCTAACTTGGAGATTAGAATATAGAACTGTACTTTGCCCAATGCCTTTGTTAACACACCTGCTATTTGCTCCTTAATTTCGACATGTGTTGTCGTAATGATACCAGCCTTGAGTGCATCCCGAACTTGGTGACAATCAACCTCTACATGTCTCGTTCGCTCATGAAAAACAAGATTCACAACTATATAAAGAGCGTCTTTGTTATCACAATAAAGTCTCGCGAGAGAAAAAGGAGCAAAACTCAAATCCGTAAGAAATTGATGAAGCCATTTGATCTCTCGAGTGGCTATGGACATCACATGATATTCCGTCTTTACGAAAAAGTGTGAAACAACATCCAACTTCTTTGTTTTCTAGGAGATAGGAGAATCACCAAGTAAAGCTACATATGATGTTAAAAAGCGACGAATTTGAGGACTTACAGCCTAATTTGCATCACAAAACACTTTGAGTTGTATATCACCAGAAGAATGAAACATGATCCCATGATTTGATGTGCCTTTGAGATAGCGAACAACTTTCAAGGCTGCCTCAAAATGACGCTCTCTTAGTGACTGCATGAACTGTGAAAGAATATGAACAGAATACGAAATATTAGGCCGAGTATTAGCAAGATAAATCAACCTGTAAACAAGCCTGCGATAGCGAGCTGGTTTAGAAAGAGGAAAACTAGTATCATAACCAAGTCGATGATTCTGCTCAATTGGAGTTGGAGATGGACGAGAACCAAGAAGACTAGTTTCAGTCACAATATCCAATGCATACTTCCTTTGCGTCATCAAAATTCCCTCTTTGTTTCATGAACTCTCAATTACTAGAAAATATTTGAGTTTCCCCAAATATTTCATGTGAAAGCATTTTCCCAAATAATCTTTGAATTTCTTGATCGCCAAAGCATCATTCCCACTTATAATAAGATCATCAACATAGATGAGTACTCTGATGTCAGTAGAACCCTTAGTAAAAAGGGAATAATCATCATAAGATTGTGAAAAGCTAGCCTTACTTAACGCAGATGTTAACTTTTCAAACCAACAACGAGTAGCTTGTCATAATCCGTAGAGAGACTTGTGTAAAAGGCAAACCTTTGTTTTGTCGAGATGATCAAAACCTTGTGGAAGCTTCATATATACCTCTTCGTTTAGATCTCCATGTAAAAATGCATTGTGTATATCCATTTGTTGTACTTCCCAATTCTGATCAGCAACGACTCTCAACAAAAAATAAACGATAGTCATTTTTACAACAGGTGCAAATATCTCATCATAATCCATTCTGGAAACTTGCCGATTACCGAGAACAACGAGTCGAGCCTTATACCTCTCTATTGTACCATCAGAGTGATATTCGATTTTATACACCCACATAGTACCAATAGGCACCTTTCCAGGCGGCAAATCGACGATGCTCCATGAGTGATTTACTTCCAAAATCCAAATCTCATTAGTCATGGCGACAATCCATCGTTTATCTTTAATAGCTTCACCGTAATAACGAGGTTCCTTAGCACGAGAGACCGCCGCAACATAAGCCATGTGCTGAGAAGAGAAATTCTAATTAGACACAAATGTGTTATAGGATACAAGGAGTTACCAGAAAACCTGTCGAGGACGATGCTGTCGGAGAGTGAAGAAGAAACGTGTGGGGTATTTGAAGAACATACTGCATTATATGTGATGTAATCACGCAAGCGGACAGAAGGTTAACGTTCTCTCTGGCCTTGACGAACAGTTGGCACAGCTGCATCATCATTAGACGGAGAGGCAGACTCGACCATAGTAGAAGGGGAGGAGGACTCAACTGTCGGAGGAGAGGAGACACTAGGCGAAGCTTTAACAATTTCATCACCAATAACTCGAAGCTCTACTGGCTCAATATTTGTCAACTCCCCCTTAAACCAAAAAATTCCAGCTCATCATCACTAAAAACATGTTCTACTAGTCGTTCCACATTGGACGAAGGTGACGTTGTAACTAAAGCAAAAGGAAAGACTCCTTCATCAAAGATCACATCCCTCGAAACAAAATAGTCTCCAGTTTCAATATCATACAGTTTCTAGCCTCTTTTTCCATAGGGATACCCGACAAAAACACACTGTCAACTTTGCGAAACAAACTTATCTTTATTGTGAATCTGTTTTTGAGCAAAGCATTGTGAACCGAACACACGAATGTCTTCATAGGCTGATGGTGAACCGAGCAATATCTCATGACGAGATCGATCTTCCAGGAGCTTCGTTGGAGTTACATTAATGATGTGTGTTGCGGTTAAGACCGTGTCACCCCAAAAACAAACAGGCATATTTTCTTGAAACATGAGGGCCGAGCTACATTCAACAAATGCTGATGTTTTCGTTCAAATCTACCATTCTGATGTGATGTACCAACACATGATGTTTTATGAACAATTCCATTTGTCCAAAAACACGAAGACACATATAAGAACTCGGTTCCGTTATCAGTTCGTACCTTCTTAACTTTCTTTCCAAACTGCTTCTCAACATAAGCGCATAAATTTTCCAAAGTCTGCTTCATTTTGGATTTCTCAAGAAAAAGAAATGTCAATACTGTTCGAGAATGATCATCTAAGACAGTAAGAAAATACTTAGAACCATATTAGAAGCCACTCGATACGGTCCCCAAACGTCGATGTAATTAACTCAAAAGTCTCATTATATTTAATATTACTTTCATAAAAGGAAAAACGTGGTTGTTTTGCTCGTAAAAAATATCACAAGAGTTCAAACTAGCTAACTTAGAAACACCTGAAAGCCACATAAAAGAAGATAAAACCGAAAACAAAGGATATCCTAAACGCTTATGCCACAAAACCACATCATCATGCTTTATAGTCTTGTTAACCCTCGCGTCTTGAACATCTTTGAAGTAATATACCCGTCATGTTCCTCACCCGCTCCAATCAGCGTCCTCGAGAAACGATCTTGTAACACACATAGAGTATCAGTAAAAAACGCTACACAATTCGAGTGTTTCAACATCTTCGAAATAGAAATCAATGAAAAATTCATTTTCAAAA
Organism: Iberis pinnata; assembly: GCA_900406425.1. Lineage (NCBI taxonomy): Eukaryota > Viridiplantae > Streptophyta > Magnoliopsida > Brassicales > Brassicaceae > Iberis > Iberis pinnata. The sequence continues at coordinate 14,436 of OVBE01000981.1, forward strand.
CATAAAGAACATCTTTTAACACAATTTTTTCTGTCAAACGTAATACTCCAGCCTTTTAAGAAGATGCCGTTGCCCCATATATAAACCCATTTGTGCATAAAAACGTATCATGAAGATCAATTAGAAGGGAGATGTCACCAATCATGTGATGTGATGCCCTGGTGTCAAGGATCACATCACCTAGACTCTTACCATTTAGCTTATCACCACCTGTCTTCTAATTCAAGAGATGAGTCAATGTCTTCCATTGATCTTGAGTCAGTTTTGGAACGGAAGAGCCTGAATTTGAATTGGTCGTATAAGCCACCATGGAATGACCGCGTCCCCTGCCTCCAGTTCGTCCTCCTCCTCTGTTTGAGCCACGACCAATTCTTCCACCTCTCTATGTAAACCACTCCGGGTTACCATTTATTTGCCAGAAGCCACTCTTCACAGTGTGAGCAAGATCTATCATGGTTCTTCACTGGTGACACATACCTTGCTGATCTTTTTGCACATCTCGCCGAGTGAAAAACCCAACTGCTTCTTGTTGTTGCTCTTAATTCTTTACAGAATTCAGTCTATCTTCTTCTCTTATAACTTAATTATAAACTTTTTCTAAGTCAGGCATCACATCAGCCTCAATAATCACAATGAAAATATTCCCAAATCTTGATTCGTCAAGCCCCATTATAAATTGATGAACTCGCTTATCCTCTTTTTGTTTCTCATACAAGGCTGCTGCATCACAAGTACAACTAGGCGGTGGTTTGTATATCTGCAACTCTTCCCACATCTTCGCAAGACGTCCATAATAATCAATCACAGCCTCTTCATCTTGCTTACACGAAGCAAGTTTTTCCATCAATTGATGAATAATACCATATTCCCAACCGAGAATCTCTCCTTCAAGTTCAACCACAACTTGTGTGCATCAGTAATAAAGGTCACCATAGACCTTACTCTTGGCTCAATTGACGTTCTTATCCACCCTAAGATCATGGAATTTACACTAAGCCACCCTACGATCCGTCAATGAAACCCCACTTCCTCTTCGCTTGCAACGCATTCTTCATCTTCGTTCCCATTAATTGTAATTCTTTTCAGGTGCACCAAAGTAATCATTACTCCGGGATTGTCAGATGAAAAGATCGAATACACCGTCATTTTCTTTTTCTCGCCAAACACGCCGGTTTCAACATCTTTATCTCCCATCACTTGAGAAAACGAAAAAAGTGAACTAGATCGAAATTTCAGATATTTCTCTGATACCATGTAGAAATCAGAACGAGATTAAAAATCAGAAAAAAACGTTCTGCTTTATTCATCATGTTCGACGTGTAATATACACAACTAAAAGAATATGTATGTTAAGATACAAAACAATATTGCAAGATATATGCAATCTAAACTAATTGAATCTTGTCCTACATATATGTATATTTATCCCAATAAAAAGAAAACATGACAAAAAAAAAAGAAATCAGGTTTGACATTGAAATTTGCATAAAGGCTGATACAAAATTAATATTTATAAATCTTGTAATATATTTTATGTGTAAAGTTTATATATATAAAAAGAAAAATCAGTGCTTCAAAAAAGTTAACCAATTATATATCAATATGCATAACACAAAGATTCACAAAACGTAAAATATGATTAATTTTAAATTGTACAAGTAAAAATATCACGAAACCAAATCGTAAGATACAACTGATTGTATTCAACTTATAATCTTTCTTTTTGTTTTCTTTCTAAAATCTTCTTGTTTCAGATCTGAGATGAATTTTAGGGATCTATGGAGTGAGTGGAGAGGAGGCGAGCTTCTCTTCTTTCTCCAGAGCCACAACCACCGCTTCGTTCGCTCGAGCTCACCGGTAAGAGTCAAAGCCGGCAAGCTCACCGAAAAAGTATTATCTCATGCGCATCTTCAAACCTTCGATCTTTCTTCTCTTTGCAGTCTCACGACGGATATGGTAGAGAATGAAAGCAGCTTCTCGACATCTCTTTTTGGCCAAACTGCATGCGGCGATGAAGCACGGAGGTCGGCACGGGGGCAGGGCGGAGACCTCAAGGCTAGAGCTTCTACTCCATAAGGGAAGGGCTTTCGCGACTTCTCGGTATATCATGGGGATCAGGGACACCGAGATTCGCCAAAGCTCGGAACAAGATGGTCTCGAAGCTCGCTTTCTTTGTCGCCGGAAACCCAATTTCGTTTCGCTTCTTCGGGTTGTGGTGTCTCAACCGACCACCTTCCTCCTCCTCTTCTTCTCCAAGTTCTTCGTGGGCGAAAGTGGCAGACTCACTTCAAATTTCGGGGGGATCATCTCTTCCGAACAGTGAGATATACATATTGACGGCGCTGATTATTAAAATTAGAGTTTTTTTTAGGTTTTTTGGTTCTTTTTGGTAGTGGGTTAGGTGGATCTCTGAAATCCATTTTGGACTATGAAGTTTAGGAAATTGTTGATTTGATTATGTTGTTGGTTGGTTTTTTATTTCTAGGTTAATTTTGGCTCTAATATCTTCAGTAAATTATCTATTTAAAAAAAAAAAATCGTAAGATGAACTCATATGAATGGAATAATATTTGATTTGGGGGAAAAAATCATATTAGACACGTTTAAGAATCGAAAATCGAAAGGGTAATATCGTCATTCACTAAAAAGAACACCAACCGATAAAACGCCCATTTTAAGACGGCGGGACAATGTTCATACGTACATACATACACACACATTTTCACAAATATCAAAAGTTTCAAATCTCTAAAGAGAGAACTGAACCCGGATCCGTATTCATTACCCAAACCATGCCGATCGATTGGATCAAATCGTTACATTGTAAATCAAAAGCTTTCGAGGATGTTTATCATCACTCCAATAATGGCAAACTCTTGATGCCAAGTTACAGCTGTAGAAAATCCGTTAAAGACGTCGTCGATACCCGACCCGGTTCAGGTAAGAAAAATCCTAAATCCGACCCCAATTTAAGGCGTTTACGCTCCTCTTCTCGATCCGATCCAGAATCTAACTCTTATAATCCGACCCGACGAAGCGTTTCCGCACGAACTTCCACTGAATCTGCCATTCCGGTGCTAACCGATCTACCCGATGGTCATCCGTCAAGAAACGTCGTGGAGATTATATTCCAATCTAGCTGGAGCTCCGAGGAGTTTCCGGGTCGGGTCGAAATGATTTTTAAAGTTGAAAACAGTTCGAGGGCTGTGAACCGGTTTGAGGAATACAGAGAGGCTGTGAAATCGCGATCCTGTTCGAAATTTGATGCCGAGGAAACCGATGGCGGCGCGTGCGATGAAGACGCGAGGTGTTCGGCCGACGGCAATGAGATGATGAGGTTTTATCCGTTGGGTCCGATTCCGGGAGGGATTAACGGCGGCGCGTGGGTATTTCCAAGCAGTAAAGGAGCGGCGGTTTGCACGTATTCAGGGAGCGGTGAAGCACATAATAGCACAGGCGGTGGTGGAGGAAGGAGGGCGATGCTGATTTGTAGAGTAATTGCGGGTCGGGTTGCAAAGAAAGGCGAATTTGGGTCGGATTCAGTAGCGGGTCGTGGGGGTGAGTTGATTGTTTTCGATGCACGCGCGGTGTTGCCTTGTTTCCTAATCTTTTTCAGATTGTAAAAAATATATAATTATATTATTACAATAAAAGAAGAAAACCTGCAATTTATATATTATAAATTTTCCAATTGGTATAATTTATTTGAAGTTGTATATTTAAGGTTCAAAAGAGTATCAGGTTTTTACACAGTTTTGCAGAACTTTGATATAGAGAAGTGTCATGTATGCAGAATACGATAGTACTTTCTTAATAACATTCAAAAATATTATTAAAATCTCTCTCTCTCCTCTCTTTCTCTTCATCCGAATCTCTCCTTCTAGATCTAGATCTAGTCGGCGACCTGTGGTGAGATAGAGCGACGGCGAGCTTTCCTCCGCCGTTCGAGTTCCGACCTCGTGCCCCGCGACCCCCGGGCTCGCCGGTGAGAACCAGCGCCGGCGAGCTCGCCTAAGATCCAGTTTCTCCTGTCGCTGGAAAAGCCTCTCAATTTTTCTTCCTCCTTCAAACTCACGGAGCTTCTGGCGGAGTCTTGAAGCTGTTCCTCGGTTTTGCCTCCCGGCCAGGTCGCATGCAGCGAGAAACATGGTGGTCGGCGCGGTGAGGAAAAAGGAGATCTCGAGACGGCGAGGGCTCCTCTTTTGAAAGGTATAGAGTCGTTGTTTTCTCAGTCTTTGTGCGGGAACCATGATCTCTGAGCTTGCGGTGATCCTCGATGCCTCTCGACGGCGGAGCCCGATTCCCTTGCCGTCGGAAACCTACCCCCTTCTCTCCTTCCACGCCGTGGTCTGCTCCTGTTCAGTGACCAGCATCCTCCTCCTCCTCTCCTTCAGCTTCTCCGTGGGTGGTGGTGGTAGCTCCGCCTCAGATTTACCGTCGTCGGGTCACCGTTTCCGGCGGTGAGGTCCGCAGCCTTGACGGCGGCGGTAATTAGAAATTAGGGTTTTCCTTTTTTCTTTTGTTTCTGGGCCTATTTGTCTGCGGGCTTATGGGCCTTCGAAACCCATCTGGGTTTGTTTAGGATTTAGATAATTGTTGGGCTTTTTTGGTGTATGGGCTGAAATTGTAATCTAGGCTATATCTGGTTCTAATAAAATACAACCCTTTATCAAAAAAAAAACATTCAAAAATATTTAATGAATTGGTTCATAAATGAGCTAGCTCCATATCTACACCAATAACCAACCTCGATAGACTGTCTAAGACACAACTCACAAGCATATCATAGATCAATGCAACTTTTTTCTGTGTTTAATCGTCCTTGTTTTGTGACCAACAAAAAAATATCGTCCTTGTTTTCAAAAAGATAGTTATTAGTATTTTTGTTAGTTAATGAATAACAAAATCCATATTTGTTAAAAATAATATATATATATATATATATATATTAAATAATTGATTTATTAGATTATCAAGAAAAAAGTTATAAATGAATAATGTCGGAGTACGGGACTTTATTTTAAAATTTTGTTCATTTATAGTGATTTTTAATTTATAGAGAGACAATTTACATAAAAAATAAAATTTGAAACTAGATATTATTTTATAAATATATCAATAATCTTTTTTTGGTAGATAAATATATCAATAATCTAATATTAATTTGTACTCCCTCCGTATCAATTTGTATCATGTTTTAGAAATTTCACACATATTAAAAGAATAATTAATTTTGATCATTAAATATTTTGTTTTAACAAATTATACACATTTTCATGTAAATTAACTAATACTCCCTCGGTTCCAAAATATATGATGTTTTAGTGAATTATTTATGTTCTAAAATATAAGATGTTTTCGTACTTCTATGCAGATTTTAAAGTTATAGCCAAAATGGTTTGTTTCATAATATAAAGTGTTCTCAAAACCCAAAGCAATAAAATAATTAAAATAAATAATATTCTACTATAAAGTTAAAGGCAAAATGATATGCAATAATCTCTCTCTAACTTTTCGCGTTTCCCGATCAAAAAATAATAATCTCTCTCTATTTTGAGATGATTGGTATTATTTTATTACTAATAACAATCTCTCTCTAATTAAATGTTGTACACAAAATGATTGTATGCAATAAACAAAATAACTTTTTATTACTCTTTTAAGAAAAGTTAAAATTTCTTAATACCCGCGCTTTTAAGCAAATCTACTTACATATTGAAACGGAGGGAGTATTATATAGTCCACATCCAATAATAAAATGTCAGTTTTTTATTGATTGGTCAAATGTTTTTAATGTATAATATATAAAATATTTTAAATGAAAAACATAATTTCTTAATATGCGCGCTTTTAACCAAAACATCATATATTTTGGAACTGGGGAATAGAATCAATGAATTCAAATACTTTTATTTAATATTTATGGAACTTTGTAACTAATTAATGAAATATGTATAGAAAACTGAAAAAATCAATCATTTTGATACAAAAAATGTCTAAAACATCAAATTGATATAAGGAAGTAGATATTATATATTGGTCAGTACGAGAACAACATACATGCAAAGTTAAATCTTAATTGCTTCTTTAATATGGATGAAAACTTTAGAATAATATGGTAGTATTGAATTATAGAGAAACTGATATTTAGAAGAAAGAAAAAACGGTTGATTCAATTGCGACAAAGTTTAATATTTATCTGAAAATATTTGACATTTTTGTTCTGGCTGCTATGTGAGAAAAACAGATGGTTGTAAGAAGAATACACCACATAATGAGTAAAATGTATGAACAAATAACAAATTGTGTATACGTTTGATTGTTTGAGTGGTTTAGCCTAACTAAATGGTGGAGATGAGATTTGGGGAGGGAAGTACTGTAAGCATCATAAACATATTGAGATAGCAGATGTTGATGACAAAAATAGATTTTCATCTCTTTTTTTATCACAATAATTTATGGACCATAACTGGCCGACCTAATAGTTCAAATTCCATAAATAGGAGAAAATATACTTGTTATGCGAGTGACCATTTTTAAATTCTTGTCTGGTAACAAGATAACAACGGTGACATAACCACTAGACCACTTGATACTTGTTAGATTTTCATCTCTTACATCTTCAATATATTAACAGATGAACATTTTAGTGGTGCCAGCATCACATTTTCTCAGATTCTTATATTTATTTATTTTAATCAACTGGTTTGTTTATGTGGCATCACCATAATTTTTCAAGTATTTTTATTTATTTTAGATCTTATGATTTTGTTAAGTGGCAGTATCATAATTTTCAAAGTTTTTGAATTTATTTTAAAACTTATGATTTCCATATTGTAAATTTTCTTTTTATTTTAAATTGATATATTTAATGGTATTCTTCCCGAATAAGAAATATTGGATATCCACTTATATTATAAATATATTTGAATATATTCTCTGGGTTATATTTTTCATATATTTTATTGAAGGTAAAGCTAATAGTTATATAACGTTGAATTAATAATAAATATTTTTTTTTTCTACATATGTCATGATTTATTTTTCAGAAATTCAGACATATATTACATAATTTATTTTCTTTATATAAAAACTTACATCAAATGTAAAAATGAGTAGTAGACTAATAACATAATATAAATATACTAAAAATAATAAATGATAAAAACAAATTTTTTATTTATAGACATCTAATTTAAAATTTTTATTTTGGTTAAAATTAATAATCAAATCAAACATAACAAAATACTATAATATATTATATTTTTGAAATTTAAATGTAATATTGCACTTCATAGCATTATTTTTTTTTGTCATATTCATCTTTGGGTTACAACAAGCATAATATAAAAATAAAGTAATTTTTTTTTTATTTTTTAAATTTAATTTAATTTATAAACTTGATAATAAATTCTACTTTAAAAACTTTAGCATGATAAAAATAGGATATAGTTTAAATTTGTAAAGCCTAAAATTTATGTTAATAATATTTTTAATTTTTAAAATGTTATAAAATAAGCTAAACTATAACATAGATTTTAATTTAAACTATCAACAACAATTTTTTTAAAAAAAATAAAAAATAATATTTGTTATTGAAAGAAATTCGTGAATAGTATGAGTCATCATCTAATTCTTAGATTATAATGAAAATTTTTAATTGTGAATACCGGAATAAACAAATAAAAAATTCATTATTAGTTGTTGTCATTTTCGCAAGTGTAGATATTTGAGTTTATCAAATAATATAAACTTTAGATAATTTCTAAAAACCTAAGTTAGTTATAGATAAATGTTATTAAATTTTAGGTGGTACTGTTTTAGTTTGACTTAAATAGGGTGATTAGAACAATATAATCATGAAAATGAAGATTTGGTGAAAGACTAATTTACAGTATGATTATGATCTATGATTACAAAACCAAGTGGAAATCCTAATGATAGTTCTTCATATCTTACCATTAATATTTTATTTATATCCAATAATCACTAGTTTATACAAATGGACAGGTACAATGTCAACTGTCCCAGATAAGTTTTTTATTTAAATTTTTAACTAGCAGCATTTGCTTTCAATCACAACTAGATAATGCATTCGCCATATACCAAGAATAAATTTTGTATTGATATAAAATGCATTTTATATTTTTGTTATAGTGGGTAGAAAAAAATTTATGTACCCTTATATACAGTTTTAAATGAGTGACTTCCATTTTAGTGCAGTTTAAAACATATTAAGGACTCTCTAAAACTCTAATTATATAGAATAATGGTGTTCTAAAACATATTAAGGATTCTCTAAAACTCTAATTTTATATTTATTTGTAAGTTTTAGGATGTTATATAATTTTGAATTAAAATATGGATAATATAATATTTCAACTTTGAAGATTGTCTTTGGAGAGAAAACCATGATTCTCCATTAATTTTACAGTGTAAATTTGCAAATTTGAAAAGTTTATGTACTAATAAGGTCATATAATTTTTTTTCATAAATTAAAATGGCAACGCTAAAAATTCATGTATTAAAGTGAAAAAATTAAATAAGTTCGTGCATTTTCAGGTTTTTTCTCTTAATATAATTATCATATTGTTGTGGTTATTGACTAGTTAATTAGATAAATATTTATATTTTAATAAAATAGTCATAATTTTTTTAGTTAATTGTAAATAGTTATATTGATAATAAACTTAATAGTATTTAGTTAATTATAGAAAAATTTATATCAGTAAAATAATTTTAGTGATTTTTAGTTAATTATGTTAACACTTTATAATATGCTAGTTAACTATATTTAAAAATATATATTAGTAAAATAATTTTAATAAGTTTTTTCAGTTAAAATTATTTTAGTAATTAAAACTTACTGATTATCTAAATTTTAGTTTCACAAACAAAAAACAAAAGTATCTTAATTAACAAAAACTTTCAAGTATATTAACATGGCCTATAAAATCTTATATTTTTTAGTTTTGGCTAAATAAACATAAAAGAAAAATTTTAGTCAAGTAAAATAGTGCTTATGTTAGTAAGATTTAAGTATTTAACGTTCTTTTAAGTTTAACTTATGTTGGTTTTAATATGGTACAACCAATTAATATTAGTTATTAATTTGGAAAAACTAAAATAAGTTTATGATTTTTTTTCAGACCATTTGAAGCTATATCGGAGTAATTTGTGAGAGCAAAATTTCCCTCACACCAAATTTAATTAGAATATATGAACAAAAATGTAATCTTTATTAAAAATGTCAAGTGTTTACAATATTCTTTCAAGTATTACAAGTTTCTTTCTAAGAATATGCTAAGTTTTGCATAAGATTATCGGTGCGCTGTCCGGACTGGATTCTTTGTGCCTTTCCCTCGTATCTCTCGCACTCAATGCCTCTTTAGTGCTCCTGATCCGCCGTTACGCCTTTCGAATTTCTCGTAACCACCAACTCAGTCCACTCTCACTACTCCTTCAGAGATTCCGCACATTGGGCTTCGTAGCGAGCTGAGACGGCCCACGCGAAGCTTTGCTCATGATGAGCTTCGCCGGCCCATTATTCACTTCTCATGTTTACATGGTTGGAGTGGTATGTGGTGGCCCATATTCGAGTATACCATCACGATTCTCCGACCGTGATCACGGCCCGCTGGGCTTTGATTCTCTGCCCACCAGACTCTCTACGTATCGAGCTTTACCCTTCTACTCTCCGAGCTCCCTGCATGTTGAGCCCTCTCCGCACACACATATTTCTCCGTGAGCAGAAGGCTCTCCGGAGCGCTGAGGCTGCTCTCCGCGAGCAGAGGGCTCTCTAGAGCGCTGAGGCTGCTCTCTAAGCTCCGCTCACTCTGAGCTCAACTAAGTAGCAGCCTTCTATCTCTTCATTTGATCATTCCATAGACACTTGATTATATCATCATCATTTTTGTTTCGTCCATCCATTTTGCAAATCCACAATTTCCATTCACCAGATCTCGTTCGTGGATCACACCAGCCAAGATTCCATTCACTAGTTCTCATCCACCAGATATCATCCATCAGGTTTCATCCACCAGTTCTCATCCACCGAATCTTATCCACCAGGTTCCACCCACCAGTTTTCATCCACCAACTATCATCCACTGAATTCCTGTTGTGCATCATAACTATTATCTTCCGCAATCACTGATCATATCACCGCATAACCAGAAGCTCATCACGCCAAAGACATCAACCCCAGGCTAGGATCACATCAAGTGGTATCAGAGCACTTTGGCGTAGCTAAGTGTCTCTTATCTTCTTCCGATTTTTGTTTCATGCAATTTTCACTTAAAGAAAAAAATTGGATGGTTCATCCTCTTTTGTGACTGTTCATCTACTAAAAACATATTCATATTCCATTGATAAATCTTCTTTGATTGATTCATTTCAACTATAGTTGCTTTGATTTCTTGTTTGTTTTTGTTGTCTTTGACGATATAAAACAATGGGAAGTAACATTGATGAAGAAACAAGTAGGGAAAACGAACGAAGACTAATGATGGAAGACATGATAATAATGATGAGAGAAATGTTAGATGAACAAAAGAATGATACTGCACCTCGAGCTCGTCGCAAATCGAAAACTCATAGGTCGCACCGTCGTAGACTCGCAACTGAAGAAAGTAGTGAAGATTTTATGCCTCCTTCGGAAACCTACTATTCCAGTTCTACCCATAGTGGACGAAATAATATAAGTGATAGAGAGGAAAGGAGATGAAGAAGAGAACCACCACCTCAAATGCGACATCAATTTGACAACATAAAGCTCAAGATGCCAACCTTAGTCGGTAAAAATGATCCTGATGCGTATCTCGATTGGAAAAAGAAAATGGATCTCGTTTTTGATTGTAAGTAACCTCCTGAGGCCAGCAAGGTCAAGATAGCCGTGACATATTTTAGTGATTACGCTCTTACATGGTGGGAACAAACCGTAACCACACGGAGAAGAGTAGGTGATGAACCGATCACTACATGGGATCAACTCAAATCTATAATGAAGAGAAGGTTAGTGCCAAATCATTATCACCGTGAGCTACATCAATGTCTTAGAAGGCTGAACCAAGGAGGAATGAAAATAGAAGAATACTTCCAAGAGTTGGAAACGCTTATGCTTAAAGCCGATATTCAAGAGGACCGTGAAGCTACTATGGAAAGATTTATGGATGATATTAATAGAGAAATTCAAGAAAAATTGGCGTTGCAAACATATGTTGATATGGAGGACTTGCTACACAAAGAAATACTCTTTGAGCAACAATTAAGCCGAAAGCCGTCTTGAAACAACTTTGTCTCGGGTTCGTACAAGTCTAAGGATACCAAACCAAGCTATCAACGGGATGAGAAGTCATCTACTACTAGTCCTAAAGATGATTCTAAGTCTGATCTCAAAGGAAAATCAATAGTTAGTCCAAGCAAAAGCAAAACACACATTCGGTGCTACAAGTGCCAAGGTATGAGTCATTTTGCGAATGAATGTGTTAATAAGAAATTGTTTGTGCTTCTAGATAATGGAGACACCCGAGCTGAGGTTGAAAGTGAGGATAATGCTTCTATTGAGGAAGAAGAGTCTGAAGCGTTGCCAACACAAGGAGAGTTACTAGTTGTTAGACGAACGCTAAGCCTACAAACCGAAAAGGAAGAAATCATACAACGGGAAAATCTGTTCCATACGAAATGTTTGGTCAAAGACAAGGTATGTACCCTGATCATAGATGGAGGTAGTTTTACTAATGTTGCTAGTGTTTCTATGGTTGAGAAATTAGGCCTAAAGGTTCGAACACATCCAAGATCGTACAAACTAAAATGTCTCAATGAAAGTGGTGAAATGAAAGTTAGCAAACAAGTCACTGTACCAATGAGCATTGGCAATTATCAAGATGAGATTATATGTAATGCATTGCCTATGGGAGCGCAAAGTGATACACGATGGGTTTACCAACAAGCATTCTTTCATGTTTAACTGTAAGAAAATCATACTTGTGCCAATGACTCCTCAAGAGGTTTATAAAGATCAGTTGCATTTCAAAAAGCAAGCGGAAATGGAGAAGGTATCTAGTGAAAAATATAATCTTATTATCAAACCAAAAGAGGTTAAGAAATCCTATCTCTTTAATAAATCGATTCTACTTTTTATTTTTAAAGAAACTCTAACGAGTCTAGCTAATTTGGAGTCGGTTATTCCGAGTGAGATGCATGATCTTTTGAAGGATTTTAAAGATGTTTTTCCAGAGGATAGTCCCGATGGATTACCACCTATAAGAGGAATTGAGCATTAAATCGATTTTGTGCACAGAGCTTCATTGCCGAACAGAGCTGCATATCGTACCAATCCGGTTGAAACTAAGGAGCTGCAGCGACAAGTTGATGAGCTCATGAGCAAGGAAATATTCATGAGAGCATGAGCCCATGTGTTTTGCCGGTGTTGCTTGTACCTAAGAAAGATGATACATGGAGGATGTGTGTCGATTATCGTGCCATCAACAATATCACTGTAAAGTATCGACATCCTATACCTCATTTAGATGATATGCTTGATGAGTTGCATGGTTCCACCATATTTTCAAAAATTGATTTAAAAAGTGGTTATCATCAAATTAGAATGAAAGAATGTGATGAGTGGAAAACTGCATTTAAAACGAAACATGGTTTGTATGAATGGCTACTAATGCCGTTTGGTTTAACTAATGCACCTAGTACTTTTATGCACCTAATAAATCATGTCCTTAGATCATTCATTGTAATATTTTTTGCTATTTATTTTGATGACATACTGATTTATAGCAAGAGTCTAGATGAGCATCTTAAGCATATTAGCTCGATTTTGGAGGTTATACGAAAAGAGCGTCTCTATGATAATCTTAAGAATTGCACCTTTTGTACGGATAATCTCGTGTTCCTAGGCTTTGTTGTAAGTGCAGATGGTGTCAAGGTTGATAAGGAAAAAGTGAAAGCTGTAAGAGGCTAGCCGACTCTTAAATATGTTAGTGATGTTAGATCTTTTCACGGTCTTGCGGGTTTCTATCGACATTTTGTGAAAGATTTTAGCACTATAGCCGCACCTCTTACTGAAATTATCAAGAAGGACGTGGGATTCAAATGGGGTCCAACTCAAGATGAAGCTTTCCAATCCTTTAAAGAGAATCTTACTAATTCCCCTTTACTTGTTTTACCCAATTTTACTAAAACTTTTGAGATTGAATGTGATACAAGTGGAATTGGTATTGGTGCTGTTTTGATGCAGGATAAAAGTCCTACAACATTATTTAGTGATCAAATTTGGATACATCTAAGAAAGAAACGTTTTCCTAATGAGAGGGATTCCAAACTGAAACAAAGGATATATGGTCCTTTTCGTATCATCAAGAAGATCAACGGCAATGCCTATCATATCGATCTTCAAGGTAAGTATAATGTGAGTAATGCTTCCAATGTTTCTGATCTTGTTCCGTTTATTGCAGATGATGAAACAGATTCAAGGTCAAATCCTTTTCAAGAGGGAGAGGATGATGTGATCCTTGATGGCTCACAAACTAAATTTGGAACAATGAAGGATCAAGACAATTCCAAGACTTTAGAGCTGCCGAATGGAGAAATCACAAGGAACAAAGCAAAGGAGTTAGCTAAGATTATGGAGGATATGCTAAGGAAAACTCAAGGTAAGGAGTAAGAATTTGTATCAAGCTACATCAATATCAGTCAAGCATTTGAAGAAGATAAAGGTATTCACTAAGTAGTTAAGTGGTTTATCTAGTACTCTTTTTCCTATGCTTCGGTTTTGTCNATCCCAATTGGGTTTTCCAAAGCATAGGTTTTAATGAGGCTAAGTAAATTATTTTCATCTATACTACTTAGTAATACTTTAATCTAGTTGAAGACTCTAAATAATCTAGAGGGTTTGAGAAGCTTCTAAAATAAAGTCAAAGAAGCCAAAAAGTCACTTTAAGGACAAGGCATGCATGAAGACTAGACTTTATTGTTTTTTTGTCATTTTCAAGAAGGAGCCTTTGTCACCTCCTTCGTCTATATGTAAGACACGAAATTATCAACCAAAACATCCACCTTTTTGTTGAGAAAACATTTTTGGATCAAAGTTGTTCTTTCTAAAGATTGGTGTGAAGCCAACAAAACCCCTTGTTTTCTTTGAAGAAATCCTGTCTAATTTTTGTGTGAATCAACTAAGTAGCAGCCTTCTATCTCTTCATTTGATCATTCCATAGATCACTTGATCATATCATCTTCATATTCGTTACATCCATCCATTTTGAAAAATCCCTAGTTTCCATTCACCAGATCGCGTCTGTGGATCACACCAGCCAAGATTCCATTCACCAGTTCTCAGCCACCGGATCTCATCTATCAGGTTCCATCCACCAGTTCTCATCCATCGAATCTCATCCACCGGATTCCATCCACCAATTTTCATCCACCAACTATCATCCACTGAATTCCTATTGTGTATCATAACTCTTATCTTCCGCAATCTCTGATCATATCACCGCACAACCAGTAGCTCATCACACCAAAGACATCAATCCCGGGCTAGGATCACATCAGGTAGAGGCTAGATTCGACTCCAGCTCGTTTTCCTTTATGTTATATATTTTTTAAGTAATTAACCCTGTTGTTATTGACTTTCTTTCTTGGCAGCTCCTCTGATCAGGGCGGACTTCTGTCTCGATATTGCACATTTTCTCACCCACGTTCGGCTCGGGAAGGTTAGGTGGAAGCAGTTCGACTACACTCGCTTTCAAGAGTCTGCATCTCGTCTCCGTGCTGCTATCGCTGCCGAACGTTCCAACTATTCCTCCGCGGATTTTAAGAGTAAGTTCCACTTTTCTGTGTGTTCTATACTTATATTTTCTAGGTGTAACTTTTAACCGTACAAAGCAAAAATCTCTTTTGCAGCTTTAGGTTTGATTACAGGAACAAACATGTCAAGCTATCGCCTACATAAAGCAGCCAAGAAAGCCTCCAAGAAGTCTAGCTCTGAGTCAGCTTGCAGGGACTCCTCCCTGCCTCTCGTACCTCACCCTGCTCGCACGGAGAGAGCAGAGGCATCTTCCCACACTGCGGCTCTCCCTTGCTCTATAGTTCCTCCAGTACGTACCGAGAAGAACTCACAACCTTTCATCAACTACAACCAGAACAGAAGTTTCTTCCCAAAGCAGCAACAACAAAATGGTTTTCAACAACCACATCAACAACCTACTGGTGCACCTCCTGGTTTCTCATCTAACCAACCTCAAGCTCAACCTTTCAACATTGAAGCTATGTTACAACAACTTCCTCAAGGTTAAGCCAATTATGCAATGGAGACATCAAAGAAATTTGGTGAAATCCAACACAAGATGGACACTTCATTCGGTGCCATCTTTTCAAAGCTTGACACTCTCAACCCTAGGGTTACTACTTTTGAAGGCAAGACCACATCCACTTCTGCTTCTACGAATGGTCAACTTCCGGGAAAGTCTGTGCAAAACCCAAAGGAATATGCTAATGTCATTGCCATCTATCTCAAGAAAAACACCGACATTCCTACTCCAAACTGCCCTACTATTTACAATGAGGACAATGTGATTCAATTTGGGGGGATTTGAGTTCAAACGTAGTTGCACCTCTGGAGTATGAAGAATATGTTCCTGTTAGCAAGCCTGTTGATAAGTTACCTATTTCAAAGGAGATTGCAACACCTTATGATCCACCACCCTATGTCCCAAGACTGCCATTCCCATCACGTTTCAAGAAAGAGATCATCGCAAAATACCCAGATGTCTTTGAGAAACCTATGAAGGAAGAGATAGCTCAGGAAGTGCTGGAACCATCTGACAAGTGCAATGCTTTGATAACAACGAATCAAGAGGATCCTGGTTCATTCACCTTGCCTTGCTCACTAGGACCCCTGACCTTTGACGAATGCCTCTGTAATTTGGGAGCATCTATCAACTTAATTCCTCTATCCACTAACAAGAAGCTGGGATTCGAGAATTTCAAAGCTTCCAACATAACTTTGTTGTTGGCAGACAGATCAATTAGGCATCCTATCGGCATCTTGGAAAACTTACTTATCAAGATCAAAGATGCAACAATAGTCACAGACTTTATGGTATTGGAGATGGATGAAGAACTGAAGGACCCATTGATCTTTGGAAGACCGTTCTTAGCAACAGTTGGAGCTGTAATCAATGTAAATAAATGTCACATCAAGCTGAACGTAGGAAGAGATCCAAAAATGATTATCAACATCAGGAGAAAAACTAAGAAGCTCACTATCCAAGGTCAGCTATTCTCTATCAAAGAATTGAATGAAGACAATCCAAAGACTGGCTACTCAAGAAGTGAAGCAGTTGAAGATGGATTGGGTAATGACCCAACATAGTTTGGAATGCACCATGAAGCTTTCAAGCTTATCAAAGAAACAGATAAATGAATTTTTGTGGAGTTAAAGGAAATCATAACATTGGTAATGTCAAAAGCTGAAGAAGCAAATGCTGAAAAGATGAAAGCTCCAATTGATCAGGAGCTGAATGAACCTGAATGTTATCATTTCAAAGAAGCCCCGACTACCAAGCAAGGGAAGAGCTTAGAAACAGCTCACAAACACATTAGTAAGCTTCAGAAGTGGAACAAGTTCCAAGATACACTACAAAAAAGAGTTATCGTGTCGTAATTTTTTTACAAAAAATTTTCGACACCAATTTGTTAAGTTTTATTTACGGTTTTATGAAAAATTTATGTTTGTCACAAATTAGTAATTCTTTAGTCATAATATTATGAAAAAATCGGTAGTGACTAAAATGTATCACAGTTAGAGATGTAATTGTTACATTAAATTAGTCGTATCAATTGTGACATTTTTACAAAAATTAAGTCACCTATTAGAGACGTAATTGTTACATTAAATTAGTAGTAACATCTGTGACTTTTTTACGAAAATATAGTCATGTCGGGATCTACAATTTTTTAATTTAAGGGTCTTCTTTATATATATACTTATAGGAATCTGTGTTGATTTATATATCAAACCTTGTGGTATTGTTTCTTAATTTTCTCTTTATTTTTATCTTTTTATGATTTTTTTTTTAATTTAAATTTTATAATTTGCCACATTTTTAGTTATTAAAAAACATTGGATGCTTCATTTTTTGAAGTAGATTAATTTTAATTGTTAACTTTAAATATTTAGAATCAAAAACATAAATTTACACGAATATATTTCAACAAATGTTAACAAAGTTAAAATCTAGAAAAGAAATATAGATCATTGGTGTTACAAAAACTTTAAATTATTAGCTAATAAATATTTATTTATTTATTTTCTATAACTATAACTAATTTATGTTGATTATGGTTTTTCTCCCAGTTTTCAAAAATATATGTTGATATGATTTTGACAATTACCTTGACATAGTTTTGAATTTGTTGAATAATACCAAATAACAGTCATGCAAACCACAACTTGCTTTTCTAAGTCACTTCCATCACAAGCCAATTCTCGGTGCATTACCAATTCACGACAGATTAACATTGACTGAATTTCACTTGCATTGTAGAGAGACATATATGTTAAAGTTCATGAAACTGCTCAAAAGTTGATAACTTTACCGCATCACCAATTATCTTTGAGATTTTGTCACCGAATAGTCGTGAGAAAAAAGGGAAAAAAGGTAAGTTTTGATTTGTAAAGGCAATACAATCAACAAAGTTTCAGAGACTGAAAGGTAACATACCATTAACAGATAACAACCAGCCAACCAGGTCCTTCTTGGTCCTGAAATCTAAAAAGACCATCACGTTTGTTTAGTCATAACTTACTGAAATGAAACTTCGGTCCTCAAAATCTAAAACCATCCAACATTTTAAGTTGAAATCGAAAAAACATGGTAGAAGAAATAACTCCAGTCTTAAATTTGAGTTCAAAATTTAATCATTTAAAAATATAATCTCAAATAAATATTCCAAACCTCAAACACTAAATCTTAGACTCACACCTTAAATTTAATACTCTAGACCCCAAAGTTAAACATTACATACAAAGTCATAAATTAGAAAAGAAAACAAAAATAATAATATTTTATTTCAAGTTCTAGAAACACGCCCTAAACTCCAACATCCAACACTTATGATAAATTTCAAAATGAACATTTGTAGAAATTAATAAATAAAACAAAAGTATATAGATGACAATTTTTTTTGTTTATTAGTATTTTGTAATTTAAAACAATATATACCCTAAACATGTTTCTAAAGCCTAAAAATATTTTATAATATAATATAAATTTTAAATATAAATTAAAAAATTTAATCATATTTATAATCCAATCCCAAATTTTAAATCCAAACCTCAAACACTAAATCTAAAATCTACACTCTCTATGTAATACCCTAAAACATACTTAACCCTACATATAAAGTCATAATTTTTTTAAAAAATAATATAATTACTAACCTAGAACCTATCCCTTGTAGAAATTATAACTTTATTATTAATTTATTTGTCAAATATTTATCTTAAATTTTAACTTAACTCCATCTACTTCACAAATCTCAAACCCTATACTTTAAACTTAACAACAACCATATAAACTTATAAATAACACTTATAATATTAGTTAATAGATTTTAAAAACTAAAATTTAAAATTTAAAGTATAAATTACAAAATCTTAATTTTATTTCACATATCAATTTACAAAATATAAACCAAGTCATAAAAATATTTAAAATAGTAAACCAAGATAAAAAAAAAATGTTGACTAACTATTAAAAGAAAAAGCATGGGCCAATCATCTCATATCATGCGGATAACGCTTAGAGCCGTAAGATGCATTTTCATCAATGGTTGAGATCTTTTATATATTTTTCTTTCTCTCTTATCTTCTCCACATATCTATTGATCTAATTTTTACAAGATTTTTACAAGATTTGCCGCCGCCGCGGCGACGTCTGGCCCGTGCCGGTGTCGCTGTCCCTTCTTCTTTTTGGTCATCGTCAGCGGTAAGTTTTTTCTCCGGCTTTTCTTCAGATTTCGCGTCGGTGGTTTGGTTTTGCTTGCGTGCGGTCCTGGTGTCTGGCGTTCCGGTGGTAAGGAGAAGGAACTTTTGAGGAAGCAATCGCCGTACCGGTCTGGTCGACGATACTGTCCTTCTCTGTCCGCCTCTACACTCCTTTGCCAGCGGTTTCGTCAGATTTGGTTCTTCAGTCTCTTTTCCTCTCCGGGGTGGTTTGTCTCGGTAGGTGATTTGGGTATAGTCTCTTTTCCGGTGGCTTTTGTCATCGGTTGTTAAGATTTCCAGGTTGTCTCAGCCTCGTTCTTGGTGTTGGCTTAAGTTTATGAATCTCGTCGTTCTTCTAGCCTTTTGCCTCCACAGTTTCTGGTTTTTGGGTGTGGTCTTAAGTTTCAAGTTCGGCTTTAGTGCGTTTTGGGTCTTTCTTTGGTTTGCATTTAGGTTCTGGTTGCTTGCTTTGTTTCTAGATTTTATTGGCTATCAGTTTCGTTCTACGTTTCTCGAGTTGGAGCCGGTAAAGGGGTGGGCGCCGAATGTGCAAGGATCGGTACTTGTCTGACGGTATGGCATAACTACTCTCGCAGTCGGCTTTGCGGTTTTAGCTCTTCAAGCGAAGTTCTTGTGATCTTTGAGATCTAGTTCGGATGGAGCTAAGAGATGGGTTGAGTCTCTATCCCAGTGAGATTATTCTCTATTTTTCAGCAGCTTTCTCAAGACTCTTGCTAGTCGGTCTCTTTGCTCTTAATTCAAGATTCTGTTATTAGTGTGGCCTTAGTTTGGCTCTTTACGTTCTTAAAGTTGGGTTTTGTTTCTTGTTGTAGTAGCTTTTGCTTTTCATTGTAATAGTTTATGGTTCTCGTTTAGATTCCCCTGTGTGGGGCATAGCTTCCCTCTTTTGGACAGGGATTACCTTGTTTCGGCTTCGTTTTTGTTTGTTCCGGGGATTTCTAGTTGTTCCTCTGGATTTGGTTTGTAATTTCGGTTAAAATGTTAATGTTTTTCAGACGACAAAAAAACAAATCTATCGATCTAATATCTCTTCCATTTTCTGTTTTCAGATTTCATTTCCTCCATCTTTATACTTAATCATGAACATTTCTCCCAATATCTCTTACTCTCCTAACCTCAGTCATAGTTTGGACTGTTGGTACTATTGTCGTTGCCTCTTTACTCGCCGGATTCATCACCTTGATTGTAAAAACTATGCCACGTAGCCATCATAAGCCTCCTCCTCCGGATATTTACACTCTCGCTCTACACAAAGCCCTAAAGTTCTTCAATGCTCATAAATGTAAGTGCAGTCTATACCCTGATTTGAGATTTCTCTGTTTAATTAGCATTGTAGTTAATCAGTCTTCAAGATCCGATCTGATCTAATATTATATACAACTTGAAAATTTCCAAGGCACAATAACGTATCATGGAGATTAAATTATGGGCTTCAACATGGGAAAAGAGAAACAGGAACTTTCTACAAAGATTTAGTTGGAGGTTATTATGATGTAGGAGATTTTATCAAGTTCAATTTTCCCATGGCTTATGCTATGACTATTTTAAGCTGGAATGCCATTGAATATAGTGCTAAATTCGAACCAGCAGGAGAATTCATTCATGTTAAGGAACTCATCAAACGGGGAACTGGTTACTTTCTCAAGACCTTTAATAGTATTGTTGATTCAATCAATGATATGGTGTCACAGGTAATTGATTCTAGATTTCATTTGAGATCTTAACAAAATGAGTTTTGTTTTTTTACTCATCACTTGGCTTTGTAGGTTGGATCAAGAAATACTGATGATGGAAGTACAGTTCCTAATGATCATTACTGTTGGATGCGGTCTGAGGATATGGACAACAAAACACATGTGTCTACGTGTAATGGAGCATGTTCAGATCTAGCTGCAGAGATGGCAGCTGCTTTAGCTTCAACATGCATTATCTCTAAAGACAAGAAAGAGTACTTTAAGAAGCTTGAGATGGATGCTCTGGAGGCTACATCCTAAAAGAAGCTCACTTTGAAGCTAAACAAGGCTACATCCTCAAAGAAGCAAGGGTCCCCCGGACACTTAGAAAGAAGCAAATCCATCACCAAGAGTCACAGGCAACCACGAGTTGAGCAACCTCATCGTTACTCCTCTACAGATCCCGAAACAACAAAAAGGAGGAAGAGACACCACTTAGAAATAAAGAGACACCCAACGAACCATTCAACCACCTCAACTACTTCAACAACATCAGGAAGTTCAGCAACATCAAGAACTTCAGAAGCAACAACAAGAAGCACCGGATGCATACCAGGGATACCATGGAATGATGAATGAATATCTCCCTTGAGAATCCTCCATACCTTTTGAGGTCCATCCCAATGCCACCCTTCATTGCATAATCCGCTTGTTGTGCTTTGATTTATGTTCGTTATGTTTGATTGTTGCTTCTGATTATTGTCTATATTTAAAATGTGTTTATACTTTTTCACCATCTGTCCTGCCCTAAGTCCAATCCCGAATTTGGTTTACACAGAGACTGCGTAATTCAGGTTTGAGGGAGGATTCAGGGGACTGCTATAAATGAAAATTTCCTTGCTTGTTCATTTGTCTTCACTTTGCATAGCATTTTACATGGCATCTATTAGCATCTAAAAACCATAAAAATTTGAATTTTTTTCGAAAATCATTCTTCAAAAACAGAGTGTCATTGTAGTTGCATTTCATATAGTTGCATATAGGCTGTTGAAATCTCATATAATTGCATATGCATAGGAAACTAGGAAGATGATAACCTTGTAAGTATGTTGTTTTCTCAGAAAATGTTAGTGCCCTGGTTATTAGTTGTCTAATGCATCCTGACATTATCTGAAGTAAAACTGCACCTTGCTTGGAATGTGAACTTGCATGATCATTTATCTCCTAAAGCATGCTGTGATTTGAAGTTTACTCCTATCTATTAGAACTTGGATTTGAATGTATAATTATCATGTTTGTGTGTTGAATATGAACTCATGGATAGTATACATATTTGAGTTATCTTCTACCTTTTACCACTCTTATTAATACAAGTAGAATCCCCACCCTTGAACCTTGCCTTCTTTCAAACCCTGAATTTACTACTGAGAAGCAGGTTTTTAATGGAATGAGCTTGGTAGAACGTGTTAGGTTCGAACTGACAGGAATAGGGTCTCATGTAGTTCTAGTCCATGCTTTTTGGACTAGATAGGACTAGGTGGAATTCAATTTTGAATGTTGTTTTGGGTGGGAATGAATGAAAGGGTATTGATAGTTGATAAAAAGGAAATGTTAAGAAAGAACCTTAGGAGAGAAACGGAAAAAGAATCAGAATATGCTAGTGGAAAGTTTGGGGGAAAAATGGTATGCAGAAGAAGTATGGCTAGTGCAGAATAAGAGAAAGTATATGACAATGAATTCAAAAGGGTAAAACCCAAAAGATAGTATAAACGAAAAGGTCAAAAGTCATAAGAGTTTAAGTAAATAAGTTCCTGAAACAGCTAGCAACCATTTAAGAAAGAAGTCTCTCCTAAGTGTAACAAAGAAAAGATGAAAAAGGGATAATGTGAATGGGTATGATCACTTTGAGTTTCAAAAGGGTAGAATTTAGGACCTTCTACTAGGTAGAATCAGGAAACTTAGATTTCATTAGCATTGGGTAGATGGGGTTCTATTTCTGTATGCATCTAAGTGTTCCTATCTTTAGCCTTATGCTAAAGCTCATTCCCTTTTGAGAGACTCCTTATTCTGAATTGCATGAAGGGGTCATCTTTACTCCTTAACCTATCCTTGACCAAATGAGTTCATTAAAAGCACATGACTTGATTCATGGTTCCTGATTAATGAATGTTAAAGGGGCAAATAATTTGAATGCATTGTGGAAGTTGGAATTGGTCTGCGATGAGCTGTGATGAGTATGGCCAAAGTTTTTAAGTAGGACGAGCTTAGAACTGCATTCTAGAACTAGTAACCATGACATTAAAATTACCTGTCTTAGAAGCATGTTTTGGTTATGAGTTCCCACTTTCAAACCTCACTCCCAGACTTCTGAATTATTTGCTTGAGGGCAAGCAAGAATTTAGTTTGGGAGAGTTGATGACTCTGTATTTTCATGGTTTTTAGAACTCATTATCATCAGTTTTGAGGTCATTAGGTGTGCATATATCACATTTATAGTTTTTTTAGTAAGTTTGTGATTTTTAGGGACTTATTCATTAGTATTCGCGTATGCACGCATTTTGAACATTTTTCAGGACTTTCAGGAGTTTTAAGGATGATTTATGAGAATTCAGAAAAGGAGTAGAAAATGTGGAATGGACCTGCACAAGGCCTGCATCGATCCAACCTTAGCTTGGATATATCCCACCCATCGAGCCAACTCCAACTTTCAGATCGATCCAACCTCAACTTGGATCGATCTCATCCATCGAGCCAACTTCACCTCTGGATCGATCCACTCCAACCTTGGATCGATCCCACCATCGAGCCAACTTCACCTCTAGATCGATCCACTCCAACCTTGGATCGATCCCACTCTAGAGCCAACTCCAACCTTTGGGTCGATCCACGCACAACCTTGGATCGATCCCACTCTCAAGCCAGCTTCAACCTTGGATCAATCTCATCCCCAACATAGATCGATCTCCTTAAACCTTTGGATCGAACATGGATCGATCTCCTTTTTGGCTCGACCTCAGCTCAAGCTCCGACCCGACCAACTCGAATCTGGAATGGACCTGACCCAAGACCCAAGCCAATGATTAGTTTTTGTCTTTTCTGCGTTTTAGAGCTTATCTCTGAACACTATATAAGCGCTAAAGTGCCTCCTTTTGAGGAAGTTTTGTTTTTTGTTTCCTTTTTAGGTTTTTGTTTCCTTTGTTGTTCTTGATATTCTTGGTGTAAAACCCTATAAATATTTTAAGTTTTATGTTAATCTACTGTTTTCTTTTACTTTCCTGCTTAGTTTTAGGTTGTTGTTTATCTGGTGCATGTTGATCTTCTGTTTTTTTATCTTAATCTTCTGTTTTAACTTTGATCATTTTCTGGGTTTGTTACTGTTCCGTTGCTTTTCTTATTTTATGGGTTTGAGTTCTTACTGTTCCTGCTGTTCTTCATAGTTTAACCTTTGATCATCATAATTAGCTTTGAAGTTGTGATTTATGATTTTCCTCCTTTCATACCCATGAGTAGTAAGTTGTTTTCTGAAGTTCTTGAGGATGGGGTAGACTAGGGTTGATGTCCTGATCTTACCTTAGCACCTAAGCTTGTTTGCATATAGATCTCTTCTGTTTCATTGTGCTTAATGCTGATTTCTTTCACGCCAATTGAAATATGATCTTAGGCATTCCAGTACCCAAAAAGTGTTCAATGAAATGCCTGATCATGGTGATTTGCTCATCCTCACGAAACGCCTTAGATGCTTAGGATATGCATCTCAGCCTAAGGGGTTGGATGATTAGGGGGCTTATTGGCTTTAGTAGATTGGTTCTCCATGCCTTCTAGGTAGTGTACCGTTAACGGGAGTTAGGTCTGGTGATTGCTTAGGTTGATTCCATTTATCAAGGGATTGGACATGGTTGCATATGAATCTACTGCCTAGGGATAGCTCATTGTTGTTTGAGGTATGTTAGGTGCTTAGGTAGATTGGGACGGATCTCTGGTTGATTACCCTTTGTCCTCATGAACAACTTTACACTTGATTTCATCTTTACATTCTCTGCTTTTTTCCTCTGTTTTACCTTTTACCCTTTTTAGCTTCTTATGCATTTTTGTTTCCATCTATGCTTTTTAGTTCCTTGCTTTCTCTTTTCACTTAGGACATGTTAGAAAATCCCCATTTTTATATTTTCTTGACTTAGAAGCATCCATTGCATCTAGTCTGTTAGTATCTCATCCATTTGGATTGACACCTCATCTATACTACAACGCATGAGTATGGTGGGGAATTGATATGTTTGACAGAAAAATCCTACTAACAACTCGCTGACACCGACAACCTTCGCTTTTACGGATTTGAAGTGCTCAATGAACTTCCACAGAGGCTCCGTAGGACCTTGTGACACCGTCCACAGGTCAGCATCTGAGGCACCCTTTTCCATGAAGATGGAGTAGTGCTTCATAAATGCTACAGATAGCTGGGTGAAGCTATCAATAGACCCAGGCTCGAGTTGCGAGAACCACTCTAAGGCGGACCCCGTAAGGTTCTCCACAAACAACTTGCAGTATCGCGCATCCTTCTCATATTTACTAAAGTGAGCACGGGTCACCACGATCCGAAAGGCAGTCATATGTGCCTTCAGATCATATTTCCCTTCATAGAGGGGAAGTCTGAGCTTCATGGTCTCTTTTATTCTCGCTTCCGCGATGCGCGAAGTGAATGGAGTTCTCTCCGCCTCCGTGATGACGCGATCGATCTCCAGCTCAGTGCTCGATGCACGGTGGACCTTTGACGTCTTAGCGAGCAACTCAGCGTGCGTCTTGTCGATTGACCGACATAAGCTCTTGTAGTCTCCTGCACTTGGGCTAGAAGGAAGCTCACCGGTATTGTCTGTCGTACCCTGAGCTGAACTCAGAGTGTTCAACACATCATTTCCACCACGGAGAACATAACCATCTCCTCCACGAGAATTCTCTGGGGGATCAGAGTTGTTCCCACCGAGGACAAAACCCCGAGGTCCCGGTCGGCTCTAACGGGATCCCCACCAGGGAGATCTGTCGTCATCACTGGTGGGGACAGATTCCTCTGCATTTCCAACTGCGCCTCCATCTCGGTCTGGGCACTCGCGAGGGTAGTCAACTAAGTTGTCACGTCCTCCTCGCGAATGTTGAAGCGAGCAACAAGTGCATCACTTGATTCTTTTTGTATTTCGATAGAGCTCACCAGGATCGCGAGCAGAGCCTTCACCTCTGCTAGAGCATCAACAGTTGGGTTATTCACTTGTGAATCCATCTCTTCTTCTTAGGTAGGGGTGACTTCTTCATAAATTTCTTCGACTCCCCACAGACGGCGTCAAAATATGAGAGAAAGATTTCCCTCACACCGAATTCGATTATAATATACGAAAATAGTTTAATCTTTATTAAAAATGTCAATTCTTTACAATATTCTCTCAAGTATAACAAGTTTCTTTCTAAGAATATGCTAAGTTTTGCGAAAGATTTTTGGTCCTCTCTCCGGACCCCCAGAAACCATTTATAGGACTCTATGTGCCTTTCCCTCCTATCTCTCTCACTCAATGCCTCTTTAATGCTCCTGATCCGCCGTTACGCCTTTCGAATTTCTCGTAACCGTCAACTCAGTCCGCTCTCGCCGCTCCTTCGGAGATTCTGCGCATTGGGCTTCGTAGCGAGCTGAGATGCCCCACGCGAAGCTCTGCTCGTGATGGGTTTCGCTGGCCCATTATTCACTTCTCATGTTTACATGCTTTGAGTGGTATGTAGTGGCCCATACTCGAGTATGCCATCACGATTCTCCGACCGTGATCACGGCCCGCTGGACGTTGATTCTCTGCCCATCGGACTCTCTACGTATCGAGCTTCACCCTTCTACTCTCCTAACTCCCTGCATGTTGAGCCCTCTCCGCGCACAGAGCTTTCTCCACGAGATGAAGGCTCTCCGAAGCGCCGAGGCTGCTCTCCAAGAGCAAAGGGCTCTCTGGAGCGCTGAGGCTGCTCTCCGAGCTCCGCTCACTGTCAGCTCTCTCCGTGCACCCATTCTCAAAAACACTGAGATTGTTCTCCGAGCGCACTTTAATTTAGAGTATGCTGCTCCGACCCATCCTTCGACTCGAGCCCAGTAAACTGTTATGCGCCCACATATTTTAGTAACTTGAAGTTTTTTTTTTTGTTTTTTACTAAAATTTTTTTTTTCTTCTCTTGGTTTTGAATAAATATATAT
>OVBE01000982.1:0-41347 GCA_900406425.1 Iberis pinnata
CAACGGCAGCGCGTATCTCCTCCACCAACTCGTCCATCTTGGGTCCCATGTTGGACCTAAACTCGTCGATGAGAATCGCAACGTCGGTAGAAGTGATGACGGGAATGTCGGCGATTGACTCCAGAGGGAGAACGTGCGAGCCACCATCAGGAGTGAGTACCAAAGTCGTAACCGGGGAGGATGGCGGAATCTCCGAAGCCGAAGGCGGGGGCGAAGGTCCTGAGAAAAGACTAACAAACCCCTCCAAGTCGAGAGGAGGAATCTTCGCCTTGGCCTCGTCAGATGCTATCCTCGCAATCTCGCAGTCAGCAGTAAGAACCTCGAGCTCCGCTTTGAGATCCGGGACCTCACCCTTCTCTATATCCGAAAGAAGCTCGAGGTTGGCGTTAACCTCGCGGAGATACACCAGCGAGTCACGAGCAACACTCTGGGCAACAAGGTGAAGGTTCACCTGCTCAATCCCATCGCGGACCATCAATATCTCGAGAGCTAGTGAGCGCATTGAGACGTGCCTCCGCCTCCTCTAGACGAATGGTGAGGGAGGCTTTCTCAGCCTCAAGCGCTAGCTTCTCCTGAAAATAAACAAAGGACTCAGATCGTACCATTTTAAACTTCTTGTGCATCTTGGTCCGATCCTCCTTGGCATCCATAGCAGCAGTCTCTGCAGCGAACATACGACTGCGAGCTTCCTTTAGCTCCTCCGTGAGCAAGGAAACCTGGTCTTCTGCAGCCTTCAAGCCGGATCCGTCTTTGGCGGTGGAAAGTTGGCGACCAAAAAGCTCAAGGGTACTATTGTACCTACCCAGAGACTACATAAGATGAAAAACATAAAGCATGACCAACACTTAGTAAAATTAATGATGAACGAGAAGAAAAAGAGGGGGGATCGTATTTACCTATCCAACGCTTCTTGGAAAACTTCTTGTAATGGTCGCGAACCTCATCTGGAAGATCCGGAATTGCCGGAACCTTGTAACCCTCGAAGCGGAAATGACGAAAGAGGTGTGAGGATGAATCCACGTCCGTGACGATCGACTTGTTCGCCTTGTAGTCAAAGCCCAAGTCGTACTTCTTCCTATTTCCGTCACCCCTCGCATTCCCTTATTCCAGGAGCTCCCTCTTCAAAGCTCCACGCGAGGAGGGAGCGCCTTCAGCATGCAAAGGGGAACCCCGAGCAGCGGGCAAAGCGATGACGAGTCGGCGACCCGGCTTCGCTATACCTGAAGGTTCGGCCAACACCATCGGAGCTTTCCCAGCTCTCTTGGACCCCTTATTCGTACCTGCGGAAAGATGAGAAGCGGTGGCGGAAGGAGCAGCAGGGGGGGCTTCACGACGTGCCGATATGCTGGTATCCTGGGCGGCAGCGATAGGAAGTCATCGCGATGTCCTGAGTCTCGGGGGGAGCTGAAACAAAAGATTTTACTTAAAAAAGGATGCATGTGCAAACAAAAAAAAAACTTAAAAGAGAAAAATCGAGCAAACCGGAAGCTTGGTTGGGAGTGGGCGGACGCTGAGATTCGCGAGCAACTCCAAGACGCAGATTGGATTCAGAGATCCTAATCGGAGTGAACGATTCCCACCAACACTTTGCCGAAGCGCAAATGAAATCCACAAGATGAAATTTGCAGAATATCCTGATTGCCAAAGAATCAGATTAACAGCACAAATTTCGAGCTAATTAAAATCATGTAATGGAAACTCCATAACAGGATTGGGGGGCAAAATGTGGGAGTATAAATTCCCTCGGGTCGGGTTTCCGGAAGTTAACCCGGTCCGAAAAGTAATTGGGCCTCCTAAGCCCATTTCGGAAAAGTAAGCCCATGGCAGAATATGCTGACGAAATGTGCTGACGAAATGTGCTGACGAAATGTGTTGGCAAAATGTGCTGGCAAAATGTGCTGGCGAAATGTGCTGGCGTAATGTGCTGGCGAAATGTGCTGATGAATGTGCTGGTGAATGTGCTGAAGAGGGGAATAGTTTCGGCGCGGACAGAAGCAGTCAGCACACCCACCTCTGCGAATCAGCACACCCACCTCCGCGAATCACGCCACATTTATGGCTAAATCGGCGGTTACGCAGAGGATTCAAAAGAGAATATTCGCAATAAATGCCATTAAGAGGCCTAGTGAATGCGGATTTGACTATAAATATAGAGGGGGGGTGCTCATGTAGAGGGGTTCTCACTTTTCATTTTGTAAACTCTAAGAAAGTTTTAATCCAGAGAATTTTATTAATAAACACAGATTTTTAGCAAACTTTCTGCAAATTTTCTATATTTTCGGTGTGAGAGATTCAGCTCTCACATTTACTATTCATACCCTTAAAATGATACAAGGATAATGGATTTTTGAAATCAATAGGATTTTGTATGTTACAAACTTAAAAGTGTTGACTCTTTTTATTTTCATCGCTTTGATTCTGGATTTTTCAAGACTGACTTAACCTCATTGGATTGTAAGTTGTACCTAACTAATCATTATGTAGGTTTTAACTTGTAAGTAAAAATTGTATTTGATAGTTCTCTTTCATACATTTATAAACAGAAGTCAGTGCATATAAGCAAGGGGAATTGCATTGTATATGCATAAAATACTCTAATATACTAACAATTTAAGATATACTAACTTCTTCATGTTAATATACTAACTATATTTCAGATAACGGACTACTGAAATTTATATTTTGGGGTTAGGGTTTATATATTGGGGTCTGAGTTTACATTTTGGATTTATGGTTTATATTTTGGGTTTATGGTTTTTATTTTGGGTTTTGAGTTTATATTTTGGGGTTTTAGGTTTTTATTTTGGGGTTTTGGATCTATATTTTGGATTTATGGTTTATATTTTGGGTTTTGAGTTTATATTTTGGGGTTTTGGGTTTATATTTTGGGTTTTTGGTTTATATTTTTGGGTTTTAGGTTTATAATTTTGGGTTTTAGGTTTTTATTTTGGGGTTTTGGATTTATATTTTGGATTTAGGGTTTATATTTTGGGTTTTGAGTTTATATTTTGGGGTTTTTGGTTTATATTTTGGGTTCTGGGTTTATATTTTTGGGTTTTTTGGTTTATATTTTTTGGTTTTAGGTTTTTATTTTGGGGTTTTGGATTTAGGGTTTATATTTTGGGTTTTGAGTTTATATTTTTGGGTTTTGAGTTTATATTTTGGGTTTTTGGTTTATATTTTGGATTTTGGGTTTATATTTTGGTTTTTGGTTTATATTTCGGGGGTTTTTGGTTTATATTTTGGAGTTTTGAATTTATATTTTTTTCAATAGTCCGACTATTACGTTCAATAGTCTGACTATTCATGAGTTTATATTTTATTAACCAAATTACTATTCAGTATTTTTAAAAATATATATATTTATTTTAAATAATTTTAGTCATGTTATATCTATAATAAAATTTATGTTCTTTTTATGTAACATTGTGATTATATTATTTTTTACATGCTTTTATTTGCCAAATAAAATGAAAAAGATGGAATTTAGAAAACAAAAAAGACAAAATTGGGTAATAGGGTACTAATTTTTTTTTTAATTTGTTAAAAAGGTACTTTAAAAAGTCTTTGTATTATTTTTTCATTTCGTGAATGATGAATGTGAATAAGTCTTGTGAACGATGAATTGTTTATGTGAATAATGAATGATTTATGTGAACGGTGAATTGTCTGTGTGAACGATGAATGATTTATATGAATGAACAAAAATACCTATTTTTCAAATAAAAAACAAAAATATCTATTTTCTAAATTAAAAAATAAAGATACCTATTTTCCAATTTTTTTAAGTATCCAATATACAAAATTACTCTAAGAAAATTAGGGAGAGAGAGAAAGAAGAAAACATGGTATGAGTGATATAGACAAAGAAAAATGGTCAAAAGCTAAGAAGAAAATATGTGAGACATATTATAACCAAAAATCTAATTATATAAACAGATGTGCATCCACATAATTTCCATAAAGTTATGTATATCTCACTAATTAACCCTATAAGTAAGGCATGTCCTTGAACAGAGCAGTGTCGATGAGCATAAATGGATCTATATATGATTGTTTTTATACCTATCATATGATATTTTTATGTGCTCAATCTTAGGGTTTTTTTACTTCCTATATGCTTTTTACCAGTGGCGGACCTAGAATAAATTTAATCCGAAACATATTATTTTTCATTTTTGCTAACTAAAATTCTATAAAGTATTAAATATGCTATAATGATATTATATAATATATATTGTAAAAAAAATATAATAAATAAATGAGAAAATACAACAAAAAATTGCACTTCATTTAGAAAAAAAAAATATTAAAGAAAATAATTAAAACATCTTAAATGGTAGTTTTGGCCAAAAACATTTTAATGATATTTTAAAAACAATAAAAATGTATGGTATATTGTCTTAAAATTTTTAGTGTTTCGTAAAATTCTGACAATCTTAATGAAAAATATATAGTTAATTTATGAATATCATCTCTTTATAATAGATATGGTATCTAATAATTAAGTAACTTAATAAAATATAGCTAAACGTGTGGGAGATAGAGAAACAAATTAGATAGCACATTAAGTAAAAAAAACATAACCTTTTTTTGTAAACAAAAACATAGTATTTATAGAATGATTTATTACTATAAAAGCATGAGAATCGGTTAAAAAAACAAATCAAAGATAAATATAAAGGGATGGGAGTTAATTGAATCTAAATATAAGGAGCACAACTATACAAAACTTAGCTAAAACGTTAAAAATCAGCTAGTAACTAATGAGTATAATAAAAATATGTAAAATTAAGCATGGGCATTTGCCCCCCCCCCCCCTCCAACCCTTATTACATCCGCCCATGTTCTCTACATTTTTGCAGTTATATTAAGAATGTCACTTGTGATGTTTGTGGCATTTTGGAATTTTGTGTTTGTGTTTCAAATGGATCATTTTTCTCATGCATATCCTTTACTCAGGCATATGTAGAAGTATGACCGTTTAATAAATAATTTTTATGGCTTCAAATAACAACATAGTTAAGAAAATCGTTAATAGTATTGTGAGAGCAGAAACTCTCACACCAGATTTAATCGAAAAATATCAAGAAAATAGTAAAAAATGTGTTTATTGATCAAGCTTGTGTATAATTCTTCTTAAGATTACAAGTGTTTTCTCTCAAGAAATGTTAGATAGAAAAATTGTGGAACCCCTTCTTCAAAGCCTTCACCTCTCTTTTATACTACCTTCAGCTCTCTTAATGAGCCAGCATTCATTGCATTTAATGCGCGGATCCTCCTTTTGAATTATTCTTGTAACAGAAATCCGGTCATTACTTCGGCGTAATCTCTGGCTTTGACTCCGTCGCATGCTTCGTCAACGCTCTTAGCTCGCCTAGTGGGCCTCGATCTTCTAAATGGGCTATGGAGAATCCAATCGCCAAAGAGAGCTGAAGCACATTCCGAGCTGACGGGCTGAGAGCCCATTAACAGAGAGCCCATAGACATGATGATCAGAAAGCTGAGGTGCTCTCCTGGAGAGGCGACGAGAGAGCTGAAGCATTCTCCGGCGACGGTGACGAGAGAGCTGAAGCATTCTCTGAAGTGATGACCAGAGAGCTGAAGTGCTCTCTGTAATGAGCTTCAGAGAGCTGAAGCATTCTCCGGTGACGGCGACTGGAGAGCAAAAGCATTCTCTGAAGTGATGATCAGAGAGCTGAAGTGCTCTCTGTAATGACCTTCAGAGAGCTGAAACATTCTCCGGTGACGGCGACTGGAGAGCTAAAGCATTCTCTGAAGTGATGACCATAGAGCTGAAGTGCTCTCTGTAATGAGCTTCATAGAGCTGAAGCATTCTCCGGTGACGGCGACTGGAGAGCTGAAGCATTCTCTGAAGTGATGATCAGAGAGCTGAAGTGCTCTCTGTAATGATCTTCAGAGAGCTGAAGCATTCTCCGGTGACGGCGACTGGAGAGCTGAAACATTCTCTGAAGTGATGTCCAGAGAGCTGAAGTGTTCTTAGAAGTGATGATCAGAGAGCTGAAGTGCTCTCTGTAATGAATTACCGGAGAGCTGAAGCATTCTCCGGTGACGGCGACGGGAGAGCTAATGGGCCTGGAGAGTCCATCAACGATATCCGACCCGAGCCCATTTCCGAAGATCCGAGCCGAGTGGATCTTCACTTACACGATGAGAGAGTTAATGGGCCTAGAGAGCCCAATAACAATGTCCGACCCGAGCCTTTTCTGAAGATTCGACCCGAGTGGATCTTTACTCCCACAAGTATTTATCATATACCCAAATTAGATATCATTTTATCCAGAAAAACCTTATTGACTCAAATTTGTGTTAAAAGACAATTAGGATGGAGTCTATACATTTGAAGCAAATCTTGTGCAGTTAGGTCCGGCTCATAACATAGACCATGTAAACTATGAGTTATGTCTAAACAATTTTTTGATTTTTTCTTTCATTAAAAGGGCACAAAAAAATTAAAAAATATTTTTTTTTTTTGCTACAAGGGAAAAAAAACCATAGATTTGGATTAGGGCCAACCAATTTAATGGGCCGCTTCTGAGTGCAGTGTCTTAAATTTCGTTGTATGCTATAAATTGCTAATTGCTAGCTTAGTTAATACTATGTAGCATATGCAATGGTTGTATCTTTTAAGTGTCATAAAATTTTGTATGTGGAATAGTTGGTATGGTTATTCTGGAAGGATTAGGAGGAGTTTCTATGTGAAACTGTCTGCTTGGTATTTTGTATGTGGAATATAGTTCGTATGGTTATTCATACCCATTTACTTTCAACCAGAACTTTTGTACTTCTTTTTCATTGTGAAAAGGTGGTTGTAATGAATCTTGATTGATCTTCTGGATTATCAAAACTCATGAATTCAAGGAAGGATGATCACTTATTAGTTGTGAACATAGCTCATCTGGCACACAGAATGCCATAGGTTTCGGCGTTTCACGGTAGAGATTAGTTTAGTTTGATATCAAGTCAAAGGTTGCTTTCAAATTTCTTGACATATATGAATACTTTGAAATTCTCGTCTCTGCAAACTGATAGCGATACCCTCAAGAAACTCGTTAACAAAAGAAATGGACTTAATTTAAAAGGCTCAACGATGGCCCATTAATGAATCCATATATAAAATTAAAAAAACATATTTTGGCTTCGCCCGGGTTCGAACGGAGACCTTCAGTGTGTTAAACTGATGTGATAACCAACTACACCACGAAACCTACAATTTTGTTTCCCATAATAATTAAAGATATTATTGTTAAAACATTATTTATAGGCATAGCATTTTAACCCTTAATCTTGTCTCGGCTCATTTTCGATCTTGGCGTAACTTTTTCTTCATCTCTCGTCGTCTCTCGCTCGCTCGCTCTATCTCCTCAGCCATCCTAATAGAAACGTCGTCGATCGGAGAACTGAGATGGCGACTGGATTAGATATGTCTCTCGAAGATATGATCGCCAAGAACCGTAAGTCTCGCGGACCTGCTCCCGCTCGTGGATCTGGTTCCGGATCCGGTCCGGGTCCAACCCGCCGCAACCACCCCAATCGGAAGTCCAACAGATCTGCTCCATACCAATCGGCCAAGGTCCAAATCCGATCTACATCTGTCATCTCTTCTTAATCTTCTTCTTCTTCTTCTTCTTCTTCTTCTCTATAGTTTCGCCGGATCTTTCTTCTCAGATCTGTGGATCCATAATGGAAATAGACTCTGCGTTGATGTTTTCTTATAATAAAAAAAAAGAAAATCGATTTTGGTGTTGATGAATCTCTCAAAGAGGAAAAACAAACAACGGATTCATTTGGTTGTATAGGCGCCGGAGTCCACCTGGGAGCACGACATGTTCTCCGATAGGTCAGAAGATTTTCCTTCCCGATCCAGCCGTTCTTCAGCTGGAATCGAAACTGGAACGAAGCTCTACATATCGAATTTAGACTACGGGGTCATGAACGAAGACATCAAGGTCACAAAATTTTCTTTTCTCAACTCCTTAGATTATCTGCTTCTTTTAAGAGTTACATTTTTTAGGGTTTATGGAATCTAGTATCGTTATTGTCTTGAATCGAAACCAAAAGATGTACTCTTTTGTCCCCATGTCAACTGTTACTTTCAGCTGTCTGCAATTTGGATTTTAACTGGAATTGGTTTGTTGTATGCAGGAACTGTTTGCTGAAGTTGGGGAACTTAAACGCTACACAGTCCATTTTGACAGGAGTGGACGATCAAAGGTACCTGAGATTGTTTCTTTGTCATTCTCCTTTTGCACATCTTTGACTCCTCTAATTGAGCCCTAATGTACCAACAGGGAACTGCTGAAGTAGTGTTTTCTCGGCGTGGTGATGCCGTCGCAGCTGTGAAGAAATACAACGATGTTCAGCTGGATGGAAAACCCATGAAGATAGAGATTGTGGGAAACAATCTTCAAACTGCTGCAGTCCCATCTGGTAGGCCGGGAAATCCAAACTTCAATGGTGCTTCAAGGCGGTAAGATTGTTAACTTCATAGTATATATGATGTATAAGCTTTTTTAATCTTGTGAGGGTATGATTAAAGTCTGTGTCTTGGTGGGTTAGCAGAGGAAGAGGTGGTCAACAACAACGTGGTGGAGGTGGTCGTGGTGGTGGGAGAGGTGGAAGCCGAGGCAGGCGTTCTGGAGCTGGTAAGGGCCCTGCTGAGAAGTTATCGGCTGAAGATCTTGATGCAGATCTCGATAAGTACCATTCTGGAGATATGGAGACAAATTAAGGGATGTGGTCACTCTTCCTTAACCGCAAGGGGTTTAGTGAGGGAAGAGAAGCTAGAACCTTTTGGCAGAGGCTTTGCTACTTAGCCTTAATGGCGGTGTGTTGTTTATTTGTTTGATTAGAATGACTCTTTGTATCTGAGATATATTGTGTTTAGAATTTAAAATTGTTGTTTATCTTAATACCAACTGCAATCAAAAGGGGTTTATTTACTTGCATCAATGATGTGCGGTTCTGTCTACAGAAGCTTGGCATTATATTCGAAGCAATTTATTTACTTTTAAGGGTACCAACTTTACTTGGATTTTGAAACCTATTATGCTTTATTGGCCCATCTGAAGTTCATAATGTTGACTAAAGATATACTGACTTTTGCTTTGACTAATTGAAAGCATATAGCGTTGATTTTTGAAGTGCATTGTGCATAGCACATTTGACCAAAGATTCAAAGAAAATCCGTTTCGTCCTCCTAATCTTCATCATCTTCCAGACTCAAATCAATCGGTGCAAAGAGGAGCTGAGAAGACTTCGACTGCTTTGTTCATATTTTTGAGGTTAGTCGTGGAAAGTTCGGCAATTTTTTCCTGAGAAAATCAGTTTCTTCGAGAAATCTGATTCATCTCTTTTGGGTATGAACTGAAATTTGCTGATAACGATTTACTTCGTGAAATTTACTTACTTTCATATTTTTGTTAGATATTGTTCGAGAGAATTTTCTACGTCTGGATAAAAATTTAATTGTTGCTGTTTTCCACTTTTTTTTTGTAAAGCATCTCAAAATTGTTTGGAATTTGATTAAAGTTTCAAGATTTGGAGATGACTAAACTCGTGATTCATTTATGAGCTGAGCAGGGAGCATTAATGGCCGACGCAGTAATTGCATTCGGATTGCAGAAGCTTTGGGAGCTTCTAATTCGAGAATCCCATCGGCTAAAGGGAGTCCATGAGCAAGCTACCGAACTACAAAACGATTTGAGACGACTAAAATCTTTTATGAAAGATGCAGAAACCAATAAAAGTAAAAGTGAGAGAGTGAAGATTTGTGTTGAAGAGATTGTAGAGATAGTGTACGATGCTGAAGACATAATTGAGAGTTTCTTAATAAACGAAGAAAAGTGTAGAAGAGAATCAGGGATTAAGAAGCACTTAAAAAGTGTTGCTTGTATCTCATTTGCTCACCAGCAGTTTGCTTCAAAGATCAGAAGCATAATCACTAGGATCTCCAAAGTAATAGACAATATGGAGCGATTCGGAGTGAGAGAGATCATTGACAAAGGTGAAGAAGAAGAAGATACAGGAAGAATCATTGGGGAGATGCGACAATCTTTCCCTAGTGTTTCTGAATGTAGTCTTGTTGGTGTGGAGCATAGTATTGAAGAGATAGTGAGTCATCTTGTGGAAGAGAATGATGTTCAAGTGGTTTCTATTTGCGGGATGGGAGGTATTGGGAAAACCGCACTTGCCAGAAAAGTTTTTCATCATGAGAAGGTTAGACGTCGTTTCAATGGATTCTCTTGGGTGTTTGTTTCACGTCAATGTAGGCAAAAGCATGCGTGGCAGTCTATATTACAGAGCCTTAGGCCGAAAAAAGAGGAGCAGAGAATTGCAGAAATGACAGTTTCTGGACTCCAAGATGAGCTTTTTAAACTACTTGAAACCAAAAAATGTTTGATTGTCCTTGATGATCTATGGAGTATTGCAGCTTGGGAGCTTATAAAGCCAGCATTTCCACATACATCAGGTTGCAAGATCGTACTCACTTCTCGGAATGAGGGTATTGGTTTTCATCCAGATCGAAAATGCTTTATCTTTAAGCCTAGATGCTTAACTCATGAAGAAAGCTGCGAAGTATTTCAGAAGATAGCTTTGTTCGAGAGAAACGATTTAGGTATGTCCTTTTAATTCATTATACAGAAAAACGAGGATGAATCTAAGTAAGATATCTTATGTTTGTTTGTAGAGTTTGAAGTTGATGATCTAAAGGAAGAGATTCAACAAATGCTCAAACACTGTGGAGGTTTACCATTAGCTGTGAAAACTCTTGGAGGGTTATTAACTACAAAACGCACAGCATCCGAATGGAGAAAGGTGCACAACAGTATTGGCTCTCACATCGCAGGAGAGATGGGTGAAAATAGTTTGGTATTCAATGTGCTATCTTTGAGTTATGAAGATTTACCTTGTCATTTGAAGCACTGCTTTCTTTACCTAGCTCATTTCCAGGAAGATCATGAGATACAAACAGAGACATTGTTCAATTACTGGGTTGCTGAAGGGATAGTGATATTGCATAGTAAAGAAGAGATTACTATTGTAGATGTTGCAGAGGATTATCTCGAAGAGTTGGTCAAGAGGAGTATGGTTTTGGTAGGGAAGAGGAACACTGTCACATCAAGAATTGAATCTTGCCGTCTACATGACGTTGTTAGAGAAGTCTGTTTGTTTAAAGCCAAAGAAGAAAATTTCATACAATTTTTCAATGCTCAGAGTCGTATCTCGAATGCTACCAACACTCTATCACCAAACCAATCTTGCAGACTTGCTGTACATTTGTTTGATGATGATGAAAACGAACCTATTATATTTCAGCAGAGGCAGATTCAGAACCTTAAAGCAAGGACCCTTTTGTATATCACTAGAGATTTCAGCCCTTGGATCTTATTAACCTCGAGCTTTCGAGGTCTACCATCACTTAGAGTCTTGGATCTGTTTGGAGCTCAGTTCAGAAGACGCAAGTTACCTAAGAGCATAGGGAAGCTCATACACTTGAGGTACCTTAGTTTGAAAGAGACAAATTTGTCTGTGTTACCATCATCTCTAGGGAATCTTGTGATGTTGGTTTACTTGGATTTAGAGATTTACGAGACAATGGTTCACATCCCCAATGTTTTAAAGAAGATGAAGAAGCTGAGATATCTTATGTTGCCTGACCAACTAAGCAATAATACAAAGTTAGAATTGAGTGGTTTAGTTGAATTGGAGACCCTCAAGAACTTCTCATTAGAGCACAGTAGCGTCAAGGATCTCATCAATATGACCAAACTTAGAACATTATGGATTTGTTGTGCCTGCAGCAACACCGGAGAGGAAGTCTTACCTTTGTCACTTGGTGCATCAATGAAACACTTGGAAGAGTTGATGTTGTACAGAAACAGCCAAGTCCAAGCAGTGAAGATTGATGTAGGAGCTCTTGTTTCCGGTTTCAGAAGACTTAACCAGTTGAGGTTAGATATAAAAATAGAAAAGTTACCAAATGAACTTCAGTTCCCTGCTCGGATCTCTTCAATTTCTTTATCCTCTTGTGACTTACTAGAGGATCCAATTCCAGTTGTGGAGAAATTACATAGCTTGAAGAAATTTAGTCTAGAGTTGAATGCTTTCACAGGGAGGAAAATGGTCTGCTCAAAAGCCGGTTTCCCTAAATTGCATACTCTAGAGATTTCGATACTTGATAATCTTGAAGAGTGGGTGATAGAAGAAGAGTCCATGCCATGTCTTTGTATTCTTGAGATAAATGACTGTAGAAAGTTGAAGAGTTTTCCTGATGGATTAAGATACATAGATACTTTAAAGGAACTAAGAGTGGGATGGATGGAGAATGAATTCAAGGATAAGTTAATCCAAGGTGGAGAAGATCACTACAAAATACAGCACATATCTTATGTTGTGTTTCACAATTGCGGGGTACAAGAAGAATGATCAAAGATGAGATGATCATTCGCTTTTCAATCTTGTACTTATCTATACATGAGTTGCGATTCATATCTATACTCGACTATAAGTGATATGAAAATTGATGGTTTATTAGAGGATATGGAGGTGGAAGATCAGAAGCATGTAACAGGTAAGAGTAATACTATTCTTACCTAATTTATCCTATGAGATAAGATTCTGATATTAAATTCAAAATAAGCAAATCTTTTTTGCTCTATAACATTTTAAAACTAGAATTAAACCTGCGAGTTCGCTCGAATAGTTATATATATAGCATTTTGAGAAATGAGTGTGCAAAGTTTTTGCGAGTGATAAAATATTACAAGGTTGAAAAAAAAATGTTACAATTCTTTTTTATAAATTTTAAAATGATTGTTTAAATTGTGGCTTTTTCTAAAAACATATAAGTTTATATTACGCAGATAATTAAATTTTTATTTGCTTATCTATGAAAATAATTACATATTTATGAAATTACCAAAATATTATTTATTCATGCCAACAATTTTCGTATTTTACATGTGATATTTAACATTTTTTCTAAAAAGAACACGTTATATATTTTTAGTTATGTTGTTGTATCTCATTAAATTTACGATATACTCCCTCCGTCCTAATCCCAAATAGATTAATTTTCTAAGTTTAACACACATATTAAGAAACTCATAAATGCAAATTTTTTCTAACTATTGTGTATGTAATGTTTACTATATTTTATTGGAATAATCATTTATTGAAATATTTTTATTTAGTTTTATCTTGATAATTGCTTTTAAACCACTTCTTTCTTGCTTGCATTTAAGTCATCTATTATATAAAAAGAAGGTTTGTAACTCACAAGAGATTGACACATCAGCTCCCTTCTCTATGACACATCAGCAATATCTATATTATACATCTAAATACTTTTTTATCTATGTTAGTCGAAGAATGGCAAGTAAGTGACTTTCAACCTTCTTTTTTGGAGTCTTCATCGACTTAAATTATACCACTTTCCCCGAGAATCTCGAAGAGAAAGAAAACACAATCCATTATGACTCAAAATCACATTCCCAAAAAGACCTAACTATCAACAAAACCAATCTAGCATATAAACCAAAAATTAACCATCACCATACACACAAGAGGAATGAAAGGGCAAGAAGAAAAACTGAAGAAAATGAAGCTGAACCAGTCTTAGTGAATTCGACGAAAGGGATTGCATCGGCGTAGTACTTGTCGTTGTAGCGAACCGGAAATAGAACCGTGTTAAATTTCTTAAGAGGCATCTGATTTTTGTCTCTGGCTCCATTTAGCGATACGCTGATTTCTCACCCAACTTTCATTCGATTTTGATGTTTCCTTTTAAAGTTCCTTCTTTGTTATGAGCAGGGACAGAAAGGACCTGTGATGGGAAAGACTTAACCTTCACGAAACCATTTCTTTTGAAGTTAAAAAGAGTATGTCGTGGTTCTGTTTTGTGCCTTCATTCACAGTGTTATATGGTTTTCTTATATTGATTATATGGCTTCTGAATCTTTCTCTACTTAGGTTATATGGAGTTAATGTCTGCGGTGAAGGAGGAGAATATACAAGTCTTACTCTAGATTGTCCGCTTTTCACTGTATCTCTTCTTAGCAATTTTAAAAATCATTTTACTTTATTCACAAATATTTGTATCTTGACAATTTATATTACTTAGAATGCGAGTATTGTACTTGATGAATGTCAAGTTCTGCTACACTCTCCATATTCTATTGCACATGTTGGAGTTCTTCATCAATCCATATTTTATCTTGAAAAGAAGGGGAATGCAGACTCTGATGAAGTACAAGGAGAGTGTCCTACAACTTCAGAATCTACTCGCCATAAAGAGAAAAAATTCATTAATCTAGCTACTGTCAGAGATCATAGAAAAATCCATGTTTGGGATGTTGATGGTGGTTTCTGCATTCGTTATTTCAGAGGTCATAAAAAAGTTGTGTCAAGCATCTTGTTTTATCCTGATGAAAAAATCATTGTATGTAGTATGTACCAATTCTCTCTATGAGTCACTTTATATATAACATTCATTCACTCTCTGATGACAAGATTGCATTTTTAATGTTGGGTTATAGCTTTTCTCAGAAAGTGATGATGCAACCGTTTGGTGTGGGATATTATGGCAAAGAATACAAAGAAGAAATGACTTAGTGCTGGAAGGGGAAGGGATACAGTGAAGTCTTATGAAAGTGAGGAGTATGATTTCTTTTTCTGGGAGGTGTTGAAGTATTTTGAAAGTGATGTGATCAGTGGCGTCAACTTCTTGGTTAATCATAGGTTGTTAAGTTATCGGACCTTCTTGTTTATAGTTGCAAGACAACAGTTGCAACCTATGAGATACTAGAAGTTGTGACAACAATTTTTTCGGGACATCTTGTGTGTTATTTGTAATTTCTCTTGATATAAAGGGTAAAACAAAGAAAGTTGCTTCTTAAGAAACAATTTATTACTGTGGAGAACAATGTTGTATGCATATGAAAATCTGAAGGATGAGCCATTTTATTCTTTGATAGTTTAAATTTTACTAATTAATGTATATGGCCTAAAGTCATGTAAACAATCCTATCAAGAAGAATAAATTTTTGTTGTTTATTCTGACAGTTCAGTTTGTCTTAATGAGAGAAAGTCGTCAGATATTACTATCAGCTTGGATGATAAGAAAACTTTAAAAGGAGGATTCACTACAACTGCTACGCTGCTTTTAGATCGTGGACTAATATGCGTGAGTTGAGCAACAATCTACTGAACAACGTTCAAAAAACTGAGTTGGTTATAAATAAGAGAATCATACATGTCATATATGAAAGCTATCATCGATTATAAATATTTTTTGTCAAAAACTTATCCACAAAATGCTCATGTAACTTTATTGTATCTTTTCATGTAGAAATGTGAATAATTAAGCTTTCTATTAAAACAACAATAAGATAAATTATTTATATTAAAAATTGAATTTTGATTAGTAACAGAATCATATGTTGATGTAGGCATCGATACTTTCACACAATGAATAACATTGATAGAGAATAAGGGATGTATGCTATTGATGTGCAATCGTGGAAGTATCAATCCATCAATTTTTAGACAAAGAGATGTATGTTTTTTTTGTCACAGAGACGCGTATGTACGACTTCAAATAAACAATTCAAGGACTAAGAAACGGATACGATATATAAAAATATTATAAACTTCAAAATTAACCCTAAATTATATTATAAACTGTCTAAAATACATTAATATGTTTTACCACATTGAAAAGAAAATTCAATTATATATAAAAAATAATGAATAATGTCTATAATAAAAAAGAAACGAACTAATATAAACAATCATCTATATTAAAAAAAATTAATTAGCATTTTCAAAATAAAATTGAAACAAATAATACAAAACTACACTTTATTAATATTAGTAAAATAATTATAAAATCAATATATTCAAACTTTACCCACGTGTCTACGTGGGTTTTCACCTAGTATAAATAATAGTAGTTGATTTATTATTTCCAAAAAAACAAATTAATGATAAAAATACCTTAAAGATACAAAATCAATCTTTGTGAGACTAGAAAAAAACTTTAGAAAATCAATCTATTTGGGACGGAGGGAGTATTATATTTTTTAATTTTAGCATAATATTTATAACACATATTTTCAATACTTCCACATTGTTGTAGCATAAAATTCTATAACACATATTTTCAAGTACTTCCACATTATTTTCAATAGTAGCTTTTTGTTTTTTCTGTATGAACTTTCACTCTTCACTCCCGATTAGAATTTGTTATTACCGCAAAGTTAAATATATTGCTTTCTCACTCTGTTTGTTGCGGTGTTGATGTTGGCACTCGAAATTTTTGAAATGCATGCACAACTTCGTCATCCTTCTTATTTTACATTGTTATTTTTGTAAACAGTGTGTTGTATGTTATATGATAATAATTTATAAATGAAATTTGAAACAATTAAAAGAGGGGAAAAACATTGAAAAAATGCATTTTTTGAAAATGTGCTATTTCGTGACCGTAACTCGTAGCGTTTAGTTTTTTTTTTAGAACATAAAATACACCTTAGTATAATGTTATTGTGTGTTGATTGATAGTATGAAATTTTGTGTTCCTAATAAAAGTTAGGCTAGAAATACTAATTAAATTTTAGAGTTTCTATCCATGTATAATTGATTTATTGTGCCATATTTATTAATGTAGTACTAAAGTAAAACATTAAACGGTGTTTAAGAGAACAAAATTTTCTTCTAAAATAGTATCATTAGAGACTATTTGACTTTATATTTTTATAACAGCGATAGATTTAAATTTTGTTGAATGCAAATATTTTTTAATTGTTAAATATGGATAATATGTATAAGAGCAGACTTGGTTTTATTCCTTATGAGAGCACACATTTATATACAAGAGGAATAGCTAAATTACAGGAGCTATATACAGAAAGAACCAGAGACATGTAAAGTAAATATTGTATCCATTAAAGCTTGATCTTCTGAGATATTTGTGGATCCTTAACACGTCCCCTCAAGATGGAGGTGTCTCAACAACTCCGAGCTTGTGCCTTAGTTCTTGAAACCGTGATCGAGGTAGAGGTTTTGTAAGTGCATCTGCTAACTGGTCCTTTGTATTAATGTGAGCTACTCTGAGCACTACACTGTGAACTTGACCTCTAATGAAATGATAGTCGATCGCAATATGCTTCATTCTGGTGTGAAAAATGGGATTTGCACATAAAAAGGTAGCTCCCACATTGTCACAATAGACAACTGGTGAAGTTGGTAAGACAATGCCGAGTTCGGTAAGAAGATTGCAGAGCCATTGAAGTTCAGCTGATGTGTTGGCTACTGCTCTATACTCAGCTTCTGTTGAAGACCGAGCAACTCCATTTTGCTTCTTTGCTGTCCAGGAAACATGATGCTTACCAAGGTAGACAATGTAACCATTTGTGGAGATGTAGTCATCGGCATCACCTGTCCAGTCAGCATCGGAGTACCCATGTAGAGTGAGCTTGTTTGATGCAGAAAAAAGAGACCATGTGTTGGAGTTCCAGCAAGATATCGAAGTATTCTCTTTGCAGCCTGCCAGTGTTTGTTAGATGGACAG
Organism: Iberis pinnata; assembly: GCA_900406425.1. Taxonomy (NCBI): domain Eukaryota; kingdom Viridiplantae; phylum Streptophyta; class Magnoliopsida; order Brassicales; family Brassicaceae; genus Iberis; species Iberis pinnata. The sequence continues at coordinate 17,597 of OVBE01000982.1, forward strand.
TGCATAAAATGGGACAGACGATTTACCGCAAATGATATGTCAAGTCTGGTGAATGATAGATATTGGAGACTCCCAACTAGCTTGCGATATTCTGTTGGATCCGGCATAGCAGTGCCAGAGTGTAAGGTCAGTTTTGGGGAAGACACCATAGGAGTTAAGACTGGTTTGACATCTTGGAGATTATAGCGATGAAGCAGGTCCTGAATGTATTTCTTCTGAGACAGATGAAGTCCATTCGGAGTACGATGTGCTTCAAGTCCTAAGAAGTAGTTGATGTCGTCGGCATCTTTCATCGAAAACCTGTTAGCCAGAGATTTAAGGACATTCCGAATTGTAAGACTGCTACTGCCTGTGATTAAAATGTCATCTACATAGACCAAGAGATAGACAACAACACCAACATTTCTCATGATGAAAAGGGAGGTATCATTTAAGGAATTTGTAAATCCAATGGTTTCCAGAAACGATTTCAACTCACTGTACCAGGCACAGGGAGGCTGTTTTAAGCTGTAAATTGCTTTCTTGAGGAGACATACATGATTAGGCTTATCACCATTTCAGAACCCAGGAGGTTGTTCCATATAAACCTTGTCTTGGAGAGAGCCTTGAAGAAAAGCGTTATTAACGTCAATCTGTTGAATTGGCCAGCAACGCGTTACGGAAATATCCAACACCAATCGCACAGTAGTTGCTTTAATTACAGGGCTGAAGGTAGCTGTGTAATCCTTGTCAGGTTGTTGATTGAAGCCCTTTGCCACCAGTCGAGCTTTGGATCTATGAAGTTGACCATTAGGCAAAAATTTATTTTTTAAAATCCACTTACATCCAACAACATTGTAGTGAGGTTGGCTCGGCACCAAAATAAAAGTCTAGTTCCGAGCAAAAGCATCAAGCTCTTCAGACATGGCCCTTCTCCATCGAGGTTCTTTTAGAGCTTCATTCATTGTCTTGGGTTCTGAAAGTCCATTGAGAGATACAGTGGTATGATGAGCATATTTAGGCTTAGGTTTGCGTATGTTGCTTTTGTTTCTAGTTTGCATCGGGTGAGATGGAACAATCGAAGTGGTCGATTGTGTAGGTTGACGTGAAGAGGATGATGAATCTGAAAAATTGGTTGAAGATGGAACATGGGAAGGTACGATATGTGGTAAGTGGGCTTCAGTTTGTGGGAATGAGAAATTAGGTGGTAAGTGGGCTTCAGGTTGGGAAAAAGAAATATTAGGTGGTAAGTGGGCTTTAGTTGTAGGTGGGCTTGGAGTTAGGGATGGGCTTGAATTAGAAGTTGAGGTTAAAGAATTCGTCTGATTAAGGTCCTGAAAAAACAAAGTGTTTGTTAAATCGACACTTACCTCAGGCGATCGAGGTTGCGCACTTTCCGGTGACCATTCCGGCGGAGGAGTGACGGTGGGAATCCCATCAGAAGACGGCGGTGTAAGGGTGGAAGGAAGAGGAACACGAATTTTATGAGGGGGGAGATAAATCATTGTGTTGAGAAACCGCTGCATCTAATGGGATTTTGACAAGAAGCTTATTGAACGGATAAACAGTCTCATCAAACTTCACATGAAGAGAGGTGTAGATTCTTCTTGTGGATGGTTGGAGGCAGTAATATGCGCTCTGAGTAAGGGAGTAGCCAAGGAAGACACATGGTGTTGAACGATTCTCAAGTTTGTTCGCCATATACGGTCTAAGCTAGGGAAAACAAAGGCATCCGAAGGTTCTGAGCTTTTCATAATTGGGAGTGATGTTGAATAGGCAATAATAAGGCGATTGAAGCTGAAGAACTGGAGTTGGTAGCCTGTTGATTAGGTATACAGTAGCGGCAAAAGCATAAGTCCAGTACGGTAAAGGCATTCCAGCATGTGTTAGTAATGAGAGGCTTGTTTCCATAATATGGCGGTGCTTCTATTCCGAGACACCATTGTGTTCTGGTGTATGAGGAGGAGAGGTGTAGTGAGATATACCGGCAGTGGTGAGATGAGGACGAAGCGCGAGGTATTCTCCTCCATTATCAGAGTATAAATGCTTGATTTTCTCATTGAAGTGATTCTCAACCAGTGCTTTAAAAGGAATGAAAAAATCTTTGACCTGTGATTTTGTTTCTAGGGGATATAACCAAGTGTATCGGGTAAAGTGGTCAATGAAAACAACATAATATTTGTAGTTATCGATTGAGACAGTGGGGGATGTCCACAAGTCTGAAAAGACAATTTCAAGAGGTTTAGAAGAAGTAATATAGGTTTTGAAGAATGGGAGTTTGAGACTCTTATTAATAGAGCAATCAGTACATAATGTGGTCTGTGAAGTAGATTGTGAACAAAGAAAGTGAAAAACGTTTTAGAACATGGGCCAGAATTAAAGAAGAAGGATGACCGAGGCGAAAGTGCCACTGTTCCTTCGTTATTTTGGGAGAAGATGAAGCAAAGAAAGCTGAAAATTGAGTAGCGGATGTATACCACTCTTAAAAATCCTCTTTAGCTCTGCCGTGCAGCAATGCGATTCCCGACTTCAAATTATTCACCTGAAAGTGAGCAGGAAAGAATTCAACAAACACTTTGTTAGTATTGCAGAGACGATAGACAAACCAAAAGGTTCTTTTTAAGATTAGGTACACATAAAAAATTCGTCAAATGAATAGTAGATGGGAGAGAAAGAGAACCAGAGTGGGTAATATGAAACCATCACCAATGAGAACAGAGTCATCAATGGAGTAAGGTTGATGAAGTGACAAATTCTCCAAATCAGTGGTCATATGATGTGTGGCGCCGCTGTCCATGATCCATGGGGAATTTGGACGATTGTTTGTTGAAGCAAAATGTGCTCGTGGCTGCTAGGGAGTAGAAGAAGGACGTGACTGAGGGATATTTTGCTGGCTGAACAGAAGAGAACATCGTTTGGCACTATGGCCATAAACACCACAGTATTGTCATTTCCCTTGATAGCCTTTTGTGACCCTAGTGTCATTGTTATGATAAAAGGCGGACTGGCCTTGATGAATGGTTTGATGTCTTGGTGTCCAGGACTGATTATAACGTTGTTGGTGGCGGCTGGAATTGTGTTTGAATCTGGTGTTGGCAATGTTGGCAAAGGCTGGTACCGCAAGAGGAGTTGTAGACATTGTGAGTATTTTGGCTTCATGATTGATAAGCTTTTCATGCACTTCAGTGAGAGTTGGGGTGTTATCACGGCCTTCAAGTTGGTCAACTATCGATTTGTAGTCATCCGGAAGGCCTTGGTGTAAATATGATCAAGTTGATCTTCATGCTCCACCGGTTTTCCAAGTAACGCCAATTGATCAAACTTGGTGATAAGACCTTGAAAGTATTCATCAATGGTGTTTGAACCTTTGACAAATTGTTTGATATGAAGTTTCAATTGCTTGACGTGTCCCCGACTAGGTTTAGCATAGGTGGCTTCCAAAGTGTGCCAAATATTAGCAGCAATCTTGGAAGTGGAGACTAGAGGCTGAACAGTTGGTGAGACAGTGCCTAAAAGACCACTGAAGATTAGTTTATCCTGTCTCTTCCATAGGACATAAGCCGGATTGGGTTTAGTTACACCATTAGTGATGATGGTCTCAGAAGGTGGTGGAGTGGTACCATCAAGGTGGCCGGCGAGATCATATCCGTCAAAAAGTGAACGACCTTGGAGGTTCCACATCTTGTAATTGTTGGAAGTAAGCTTAGTGATGTTTGTTGTGCTTACATTGAGAATAGTTTGAGCATTGACATCGATTGTGTCTGCAGATGTGTTTGACATTTTCTGGAGAGTAGAAGTCTGGAAGGGAAAAATAAGAAAAAAAAGTATTACAAGGCTCTGATACCATATAAGAGCAGACTTGGTTTTATTCCTTATGAGAGCACACGTTTATATACAAGAGGAATAGCTAAATTACAGGAGCTATATACAGAAAGAATCAGAGACATGTAAAGTAAATATTGTATCCATTAAAACTTGATCTTCTGAGATATTTGTGGATCCTTAACAATATGGACCTTAAGTTTGCATTTGCTCTAATACATGTTTTAAGTGGAACCTTGTTGTTAGTGATATGTTTAAGTAGATATCTCCTAAGCACGAAAAAGTTAATGTTAGATATAGTTTTTTTGATGTTTAGTGTAGGCAAAGCCTCAAAACCTACTAATAATTTTGGATTAATTATTGTTGTAACAGCATTATATCTGTTTTTTGTGTTGATAGAAACTCCCAAAATTCAGAAATGATATGATATGGAATAAAAAATAAACTTTGGTACCATATACTGTAAATTATGCAAACATTGGATATTTTTTTAATTAAATTGTAAATACTACGTACGGATAATGTCACCATATTTTTGCGCAGTTAACATCTCTATACATTCATAATTTTCCTGAAATATTTAAGGAAGAGTAAAAAAAAAAACTTTTAACTTTACGAAATAGCATATTGTTTGATTTGGATACGTGGCAAGGGTCCAAATTTTAAGCAAAGGGTTATAATAATCATGGATTCAAAACTTCCGTTGTGTCTCTATTGCTGAAACAATTTCCAACGTTCCATAAGCACCAATAGAATGAATTAATTGAATAGCAAATTTGTATATTCTGGCCGGACCACTTAAAATTTGCTATTATGAAGGTTCCTTGGCGTAAAGTTTGTATTCAAGTCCTTTGAAAATTTTAAGCAATAAAAACTTCATTTTGTAATTTAACAAATGACAACTAGTGTTAAAGTTATGAATTTTTGAATCTTTCATCTAATAATACGACATGCATACTCAATAACTTACTTTTTTGAGTCCATTGCGTGGCACTCATAGTCAGTCCAAACGAACAACAATTTCTGATATTAATTGTAGGATATTTTTCAATTTGTGATGGACGATCTGAAATTTTGTAGTCATATTAGGCAAATGATAGCAAAAATCAGTGAGAATATTCATTTTTGAAATTTTTTAACAATTGCCTTCAGAAAGAAAAAAACTTTAATTAACAAAAAAAACAAGACAATTGCCTTTTGAATCTACGTGATGAACTTTTGATAAAAACAAAATGATTTTATATATAACCATGTACACAAACGATTGGTAAATGAGAAGATGCCAACTGAAGAAGTCGCGATGTTTCAAGAGTATTTTGTAAAACTATTTACTGTAGATGGAAAGAAAATATATTTACAGAGAATTATATTTAATGTAAAATCACTTAATATATTATTGGGTCATATCTTGTTTCTTTCGTTTAGACGTCTAGTTTAGGGTTGTAGTCAGTAACTCAGCATAGATATTTAATTTACTGACATGAATGGATCAACCAGTGTCTAGACGCGGGTTTATGTTTTTGTATAGTTTGTAATATGATATTTTGTTAATAGTGTGTTTTTGTAATTAGAGTATTGATATATTTTAAAAGATGGTAAATTTGTAAATGATTGTTGGAATTAATGAATAATAATTAGTTTAACAAAAATTATCAAACAAAATTTATGTTAAAGCGAGTGAACTTAAGTTTGCATGAGGAAGAAGAATGTAGATTTTGTAAGTTGCTGCATGTATATGAGTAGGAATGGTGAAGTCACGAAGATTGGATTTTTTTTACATAATCAACACTTAAACTAAAATGAATGAATGAAAAGATAGCATAAATAAAAAATTTTGTTCGTTGTTTGTAGTTCTTTTTTCTTCACATCTATAATATGGTGGATCCATATAATGAAACTACAACAACACTCCACTATCCAATATAAGCATGAACACAAAAAATAAAATAAATTATTCACCATTTGATAATAACTTAAAGCGAAGAAATATTTGTTTACCTTATTTTCTTCTGGTTTGAAGTTCTTTGTTGCCGATTGGTTTTGTTAAGACTTTTGTCGATTCTTTCGTGAGAGTAATGGTTGGTCACTTTTTGTTCGATTGAACTTCTTCTCCTGTAAATGTGATTATTTTTCTTTGATCATTGTTTGTCCTTGTCTTTTTGTCATCATGTCATTTTTATTGTTAGTTTATCTTATTGAATGTAATGATATGTGTGTCATCATATGTTACTTGTGTTGTTGCCTATTAGGTTGTTGAAAATCTCTTTGTAAACGACGTCTCACAGGCTTGGATTTGAAGATACGGTGTTAAGCTCGCTCCAAACGTGTAATCTTTTTTCTGATGTAACTCTTGATAGAGCAACATATAGTTGCCCTTGACTGAAAACCGGTTTTGGAAGATACATCCCAACATTCTCTCGGCTTTGTCCTTGGCTTTTGTTGATGGTCATAGCGTAACATACTCTTATTGGGTATTGACGCCTTGTCATTTTATACGGAGAATTCATATATGTGGTTGTTAGCCTGATCTTTGGTATCAAAACTTTCTTGCTTGCATTTAAGCCTAACAATACCTCGACTTCAAGTACTCTCTCACTAAGACGGGTAATGATCAATCTTGTTATGTTGCACAAACCTTCTTTTTGGTTGATATTTCGTAGGATAAATACCGGAGCGTTTAGCTTTAAGAGAAGTCTGTGATTTCGTAATTCGGAACACTTTCGAGCGTTTAAATACTCTGTTGTGTATAAGAGGTTGACACCATTGACATCTTTATCGTCACAAGCTATGTTGTCTGCACTTAAATACACTTTTAGGTCCCCTTTTACTTTTGTTAAAAAGAACTCATTTGACTCGTCCACTGTTTCATTTCTTGGGGTTAGGATAGCGCGGACCTTCAAATAATCCCGATCTTGATTGAGGTTCTCAAAATCTGGAAAAGTTTCCTTTTGTATCTCTTCCATTGAGCTTTGTCCTTTGTCTAATATCATCTTTTTATCGACCTGTATATCTTGGTGCTCTAAATCTTCTTCATTCGAAGAGTCAATAGTTTTCGCTTCTCCGTTCCCTACTTTCAAAATCCAGTTTGCAAACTGTATCTCTTGTGGACCTACTCTCATGTTTTTCTTGAGGTCAAATCTTTCGCATTTTTCCCACAAATACGATATATTGATTGTTGTTGAAACTGTATCTTGCCTACTCCCTTGTGTAATGACATGCAAGATTTGTCTAAAATCTCCTCATAGCAAAACAGTTTTACCACCAAAAGTTTGTTCCATTGCTTTAGGGTTGGTACTACTCATGAGATCTCTTAGGGTACGATCTAATGCCTCGAATGTGTGACGATGTGCCATTGGTGCTTCGTCCCATATAATTAAATCTGCTTTTATAAGCAGCTCTGCAAGCATTGATTTTGGTGTGATTTCACACATCGATTGCTCGTGGAGATCAATCGGAATCTTGAATCTTGAATGAGCTGTTCTTCCTCCTGGTAAAAGTGTTGCTGCAATTCATGAAGATGCAATTGGAATGACCACTTGTCCTTCGGAACGTAATTTGGAGATTATTGTTTTTATAAACATATGTTTTTCCAGTTTCTCCTGGACCATAGATGAAGAACAATTTCCCTTTGCAATTGTCGATGGAGTCCATCACTGCTTCGTAGACATTTTTTTGCTCTTCGTTGAGGTTTTGAATTGCTTGTGAATGCACTTGGTTCTCATAAGCTACATTGTAGCTTTGTTCTTCTCTTAGCATTGAACTTGTCATGTCTTTCAGAATGTTTGGATCTGGCACGGGCATGTTTGGGAAATCTGTTAGTGACTTATCATTTTGTAGTAGTAGTTTTTGGATTTCAAGCAATGTGTATTGTTGAACCTCCTCATCTTTTAGTTACAGTTCTTTGAAGTTAAACCTCTTGCGTTGCTTGTATAAAATATCTTCCCCGAGATTTTTCCAACAACTTTCCCACAAATTCAAAGGATCAGTCACTTCACAATATAACAAAAATGTCACAAACAATTCCTTTAACTGGTAAGGATGGGCCTATTGGGCTGCTTCTTCCATTGCCTCATGCCATTTGTTATCCTCATCTAAAAGACCCAGAGCATAGCAACTTTATTTGAATGTTTGGTATGTTTTTCCCCCAACTGTACGAATGTCTTCATAGCTTATACATCCTTTTTTGTGATTCATCATCATTCTTAGATAGTATAACTCTCCTGATGACGGATGTATGTTGACTATTCGGCCGATGGTGAAACCTTGCTTTCTTATTGACCAAAGCCTTTCTTTTGTATTCTACACAAACATTGTATGGAATTCAATGTAAGTTAGTTTTCGTGCTTGCGGTATATTTTCACTTGCTTTCATTCACCCAGTGAGCATCGTATCTCTTTCTATCATCCTTGATGCAACATTTTCAAGATCTTCCCTTTCGTCAAACACCACACTTTGTTGTCCTGGTAGATGAATAGGTAGTTTCTGGACAGAGGGATTCTGATAGTGTATGTCAAAACTGAAAATACGCCATATTGCTTCGCATGCTGATAAGTATCGACATTCTTGGTAATTTGAAATTTCGTCAAGTTGAAGTACTTGATTTACTTCCCTTTCTTCTCCTGATGAGATATTTTGAAAAAAAATTGTCGCTTTGTCAACTCCTTTGGTGATATACTTGAATAGATATTTTATTGCTTTTGAAGTATTGCACCATTCTACGTTTATTTGAGCTTTATATCTCTTTAATGAAGCCATATTGTGTGAGATGACATATCGGTTGTCAAGCTTCGTTTCATTCTTAAAGACAAACTTATCTTCATCATCTCTTCTTCAAATAATATACCCCTCTTTATCGATTGTTGTATTTTTAGCAAAAGCTCTTGGGTATTTTTTCGAACAAATCCCATTTTCCATGCATGGGTTTTTTGGGCGATCTATTCCGCATGGTCCATGCATCATATGTTTTTTGACAAGTTCAAATCCTTCAGGGTCCTGGATCTTATCTGGAAGCTCTGCTGAGATAATTTGATCAATATCTTCTGGAGATTGGATTTCAGGTTTTTTTGCTAGCCATAACATGATATGTGCATGTGGGAGCACACTTTTCTGGAATTCGATTGTGTAGAGAACTGAGAAATTGCATTAAAAATATATTTTAATGGATTTATATATTTATGTACCTTTTATTTGAATGACAGAATATTAATTATTACCTGCGAGTAATGTGCCAAAATTTTTTCCTGTTTTCAAATATGAAAGCAATTCATATAACTTCATCTTAAACACCCGAGAGCTGATGTTCGGCCTGTCATTTGGTGGTTCATTCCCATATGTCTGCATATGTGCCTTGATTTCTTCCCAATTTGGGTTTGCTGTTATCGTGATAATCAGATGTGGATTTCCATAGAAACGACATATTGCCATGGCGTCATGATAATTTTCAATCATGTATCTTGGTCCCCCTGTAAATGATGATGACAAGATAATCCTTTTTCCAAGTGTCTTCAAATCGGAGTCTCCTTTACTAATCACATCACATACATTTGTGTAAAGGTCAGCTCGTAGTTTCTTTTGATTGTTTCTTTGAAACTTTATCCTTTGCTCTTCAATTGTAGTGTATTCATCTACTACATATTGATGAAGTAGAGGTCCTGCTTGGAAGATTGTCTTTCCTTCGGTTAATCTTGTTTGGATTTGATATGCATAATACTCCCGAACGGTGACATGTTTTCTGCTTATTGTCTTTTTTTTTCCACATAAGGTATTTCCAAATGAAATCTTTTTTTGCCACATGGAAACAATAACGGATATTGTAGAGCCATGTAATAAGGATGCAAACTACTTATCCTTTGCAGTTCTGATGTCTGGTATTTGACTATGATATCTCGTTCTACTGATGATTGCCTAAAGTCTCCAACGATGAGGCCCGCAGTTTCTTCACAAGCAGGCAAAACATATTGCCTTCCCTTTGTTTTTTGGCCAATTATGCGGATGGTGAACTCTTCACTTCTTCCTGATTTGTATTTATCATGTGCTTTCCTAAACTCCTTTGCCAACCAATTATTTTCGTCTATGATACGAATCAAGCCCTTGACATCCTTTTCTTGTAGCTTTTGTGATCCATTCTTTGCAGATATAACTTTCATACGGTTATGAATCTCATTTTCCGTATCGAAAACATATAGCTGGTTGAATTTGGGGTCTTGACCTTGAACGGGTAACATTGATCCCATTCTATGATGTTTCTTTCCATGGATTCTGAAAGTGAATGGGCCTTGGCTTGACATAACTGAAGTATCCACTTTTGCTCCGATTGAGGTGAAAGCTACTAATGAGTTTGCTAGTCTTACATTATCTCTGAATCTTCGTTCGTTAAATAATTTGGATAATTCTTCCGGTGGCTGTTTTAGTTTGGGAAGAGAAACTCTTCCTCTTTGGCATCATATGGAAAATAACGACTTTCCATCTGTTTTTCGGTGCTTTCAAATTCCCAAACTAAAGTCTTACATGATGGACACTCCTGTAGATTATTTTCCTTTCTTGGACGTACTTGTTTTTTCCCTATTTTATTACGAAAATAATTTGGAAAATTCTTCTCATTTTTCACATTGTTAACTTTAATTGATTAGGGACTTATTTTGGTATTTGGGTGTATTTTTTTTCCTATATTAAGTGTGATGCCTAAGGCAGATATTTCTTATTTATTTATATTATTTTATTTCATCGTATAAATTTTGGCCACAACAAACCGGTTCAATAGCGAGTTCCTGCATTATAGCAGACAATATCTCACTATCGATTTATTGATTGAATAAAAAAAGTTTCGTTGAATGTTTTCATTATATTAAATTAACTTGTCTCTATTTACAAATTTCCCCCTCTTTTTATCCCATATGAGTTAAGTTTTTTTTATTTGTTAATTATTTTTTATTAGTTAGTTTGTATTGTTGATAATAGATATATATAATTATTATTTTTTTGTATTTAAAAATGGAATACAAAAGTAGGCTATATGTATAGCTAATCGGCCGTAAACTAATTTTTATTTGTCTTGTTAACTCTTTATTGAATTTATTTATTTAGCATAGATAGTACCTTGACTTGAAGTTTTTTCTTCATGCCTTTTTTTGGTCGTTTGATATTTTCTTTTGTTTTGAAGTATTTTTCGTCTTCTCTCTCTCATTATCTTCGCCATTTCTACAAAAATAAAAATATAGTTAATATTTTTATAATAAATTTCATAACTAATATATTACAATGTTTGATAAATAATGTGGATACCTTTTTGATTAGAAATGGTAGATGGTGTGTGTTCTACTCAAAATATTGATTTGTGGAACTTGTAGATTTTATGAACAATAGTTTAAATTAAATAAATTAAAGTTTGAGATAAAGTCTATTCTTTTACTTGTATGTTCCTTATTTTGCTTCTGTGTTCTTTTAATCTTGTGAGATTTTGGTACTTCGAGAGATGATGGAGATGATTTACATTTATGGGACTCCATAACAACCTTTTTGATGGTTTTCTCTAAAATATGATCGCACTAACAACAAAAAATGTATTATGTACTTTTAGTAGTAATGACTTGAATGAGTAATTATTTTTCATTAAGCATGTTGAATTTCTCATAACAAATGATATGTTCTTCAAACTTCTATAAGACATTCTACGTTGGAGTAAAAAAGAGTTAAAGACAACTTAATATTATTTTTTATTATTGCGATTGAAATCCGCATGAAAACCCATGAAAGTGGGAACTATAGAGGCAAAAAAGAGTATTGAGCTTGATGAAAACATTTTCTATATGATACAACAGAAAAGATCCAGTTGAATTCTTCATGAAATAGTACGACAACGACAACGGTATAGAAATATATGAAAAGATTCTTCATTAGTTAAACAGAAACTTCTGTGTATATTGTTGTCTTTGGATTTGATTCAAAATAAAAGAGTTATTGCATCTAGTATATAAATGATTTGATCCTGCTTTTTTCTTGTTTTTCGGATTGCAAACTTGGGAGTATTGTTAAACTATGACTGTTAAATAATTACTCATTGAAGTTACATATCCAAATTTTAAAGTATTGCTAAACTTTGATAGCTGTCAAAACAGAATCAGAGAAAAGTACCTGAGAAGAACGACAACAGGATTCTTTGGAAGCAGTATGTAATCTCTTTAGGATTTTCCTTTGCGATGATAGAATAAGAAGACTGGTGGTTTCTTCCTGCTTAAATTGATTAAATATTGTACCCTTTACGATTCTATGTAAAAGAGGAAGAGTTTCTAGGGAAACGTTCATTTAAATATAATGTTGTTGAGTATAATATGTCTAATACAAAATTTTTGGAAAAATTTGTAGCAATGGCCTAAAAATAATTTGAAACTAATTACGTTTTAATTTTTTTCGAATTCTTAATTAATCAAAGTTTTTCTTGTCACAATTAATTAAGGATTTTATAGAAATATTTAGGGGTGGACATTCGGGTTTTCAGGTCGGGTTCAGATCAAAAATTTCAGGTTTGGGTTTTTCGGGTAAAGGAGTTTACTATCCATATAGGACCCGAAAATTTCCGGGCCGGGTTTAGGTCGGGTCATATCGGATTCAGGTTCAGATCGAGTCAACACTATGAGAATCAATCTATATCTGAAATTTTTTGGATCCCAATAAGTTTGTATGTACCCAAAATTAATTAAAATACTTTAAATCTATAAAAAGTGCCCAAAATTATTATAAATACCCAAAATTTGTTAAAGTGTTGATAAAAGTTTTTTCTTTATGAAATCACAAATCATTATCCATTCCAAATAACAACACAAAAACATTTACAAAAATAAAATTGCTACAANCAATGTAATCTCTTAGAAAGCAACTAATAAAATTATTAATATTTTTTTAAACATTAATAAAATTATTTTCAACTATTGTAAAAAATATTGTTAAAAACAAGTCCCGCGTGTATACGCGGGTGATGTCTCTGCATTTTAGTAGTTTTTAGAAGCCATTTACTGTTATTTTAATATCATTTAGATGTGAACATGTTGCAATTGTAGGACTTTATTAGTAAGTTTACAATTTCAGGAAATTATGCATTAGAATTTTGCATACATGTGCATTCCAGAGATTTTTCAGGAATTTCAGAAGGTTTCAGAGCGTTATTGCAATTTTGGAAAAGGAAAAGAAAATACATGGGATGGAATAACCTCAATTTGAAACCACGCCAACTTACACATCGAGCCAATGTCTTCACGTCGAGCCACTCTTTATTACGTCGAGCCAACTTCAGTACATCGAGCCAACTTCTTTGTCTTCATCAAGCCATTCCGAGACTACCTCGAGCCACCACCTCGAGCCAACATCCCGAGACTACCTCGAGCCAACATTCCGAGACTACCTCGAGCCAACATCCCAAGACTACCTCGAGCCACCACCTCGAGCCACCACCTCGAGCCAACACCCCGAGCCAAGTCCTTTCTACCTCGATGACCCGACTTCTTCTTCGCCCAAAACCATGTCGTCGAGCCGCTATCACGTCGAGCCACCTCCTCATTTCCACCTCGGACAAGCAGCTCACCAACTCAATCATACAAAGTTTCAGAACATTCCTGCACAAACCGGATTTAAAGATCAAGGCCAATCATTATGTTTTGTCTTTTAGCATTTTTAGGGTTTTTATGAAACACTATATAAACCCCAAAAACGCCTCTTTTTAGGGTTAAACTTTATTTTTGCCATTTTAGGTTTGAGTCTTAGGTTTATTTTTCTCTTTATGTTCTTATGATGTTCTTGATGTTAAAACTCTGATTTCTTATAAAAATCTTGTTTAGCTTCTGATTTCTTCATTTTCTTGTTTAGTTTAAGGTTGTGATCCATCTTGTGCTTGTTGATCTTCTGTTTTCCATCTTAATCTCGTTTTTACCTTGATCATAATTTATGGGTTTTGTTTCTGTTTCATCATATGCTCTGTTTTTCTAGGTTGAAGTTCTTTGTGTTCATCATCATCATCTTCTGCATTTTAGGTTTTTAGCTTTGTTCATCACGTTTTCTGCTTAGTGTTCTTGCTGTTTTTCATACCTTGACTTTTGATTTTAATGTCTTCCTTAGTATTTTCGTTTTCCTGTTTTCCTTTTTTTATTCCCACCATGTGTAGTGAGTAGTTCCTTTAGGTTCCTGAGGATGTGGTAGTATGGTGTTGATATCCTGTTTTCCCCTATTTGCCTAAGTTGATTGTTGTCAGTTCCCTTATGTTTCACTGTCCTTCATTCTGATTTCCTTCTGATCAACTGAAATCTGAACTTGGGCATTTCCGCACTCAAAAGGTGTATGATGAAATGCCTGAACATAGTGATTTTAGAGATTCGCATATCCTAGCCTAAGAGATTAGATGTTTCGGGTGCTTATTGGCTTTAGTAGATTGGTTGCTCATGCCTATTTAGTAGTGTACCGTTAATGAGAGTTAGGTCTGGTGATTGCTTTGCTTGAAATCATTTATCAAGAGATTGAACTTGGTTGCTTATGAATCTGATGTCTAGGGAATAGCTCATTGATTGAGGTATGTTAGGCGTTTAGGAGAATCAGGAAGGATTACCAGTCAATAACCTCTATCCTCAGGAACTGTCCCCCTTTGATTGCGTTTTACCCTCATTATATTCTATGTTTTTACTTAACTTGCTGTTTTCCTTAGTTTTCTTTTATGCATGTCATTTTTCATGTCCTGTTTATTTTCTTCATGTTTGTTTGTTTATGAATTGTTAGTAAACCCCATTCTTCCTGTTTGGCTTGAATTAGTAGAATCCATTTGCATCTAGAGTGGTTAGTGTCTGCAACCATTTGGATTGACACCTATTATTACTACAACGACATGATAGTATAATAGGAATTGACCGTAAAAATCCTATTATCAATTTGGCGCCAATTGAGTGTTTAGTTGTTACATTCTGGATTGTGGATCTATTGAGATCAAGTCCTTTTTCTATTTCCATACTCACTCTGTTTGTCTTGTCTACTTTGTTTTTAGGTACTTGCCTTTCTTTGTATGCACCTGCGAAGTAGAGGACAAACCGGCCTAATTCCACTCGTTGACGATATTAGAGCACTTGAACGGGAATACACTCGTGAAAGAAGAAAACAAGAACGCTTGGAACACTTATGAAGGTTGGATTTACAAATGGCAGACAATAACAACCAACACAACCAGCATACTATTGGTGTTGGGGACAACCCGAACACTCACACCCAACGTCATGGAATCAACCCTCATGCTGTACAGAAAAACAACTTTGAGATAAAGCACAACTTGATTGCCATGGTACAAGGGAACAAATTCCATGGCTGCCGATGGAAGATCCACTCGACCACCTGGACGAGTTCGATTGCTTTTGTAGTCTCACCAAAATCAACGGCGTGAGTGAAGCCGCGTTCAAATTGAGAGTTTTCCCATTCTCTTTGGGGGAGAAAGCTCACCAGTGGGACAAATCACTTCCACGAAACTCAATCCCGACCTGGGACGCCTGCAAGACAGCCTTTCTTGAAAAGTTTTTCTCCACCTCTCGTACTGCTCGCTTGAGGAACGACATCTCTGGGTTCGCACAAAAAAATGCAGAAACCTTCTTTGAAGCGTGGGAACGGTTCAAGAATTACACCTTGAAATGTCCTCATCACGGCTTTAGCAAGGCTTCACTGCTTAGCACTCTATACCGGGGTGCTTTACCGAAGATCAGGATGCTTCTTGATATTGCTAGTAATGGTAACTTCCTGAACAATGGTGTTGACGATGGTTGGGAACTCGTGGAGAATCTGGCTCAATCATATGGAATCTATAATGAGGATTATGATCGGACACCTCGTGGTAGCTCTGAGACGGATGAAAAGACAAGGAAGGATCTCAAAGTTTTAAATGACAAGTTGGACAGGTTACTTCTTGCACAACAACAACAAATTCATTTCATAAGTGATGAAGAACAGGTTCAGATACAAGCAGGGGAGACTGACCAACATGAGGAGATTAGCTATGTTCAGAATCGGGGAGGATATAACAAGGGGTTCATCAAGTACTCCAACAACCCAGGTCTTTCCTATCGAAGCAACAATGTAGCCAACCCCCAGGATCAGGTGTACCCTACACTACCGCATAAAAACCTTCAGCCTTTCATCAATTATGCTCAGACTCATGGTTTCCTTCCAAACCAGAAACAACAAGGTAAATTTCAGCAGCAACAACCACATGGTGGTTTTCAGCAGCACCAACAACCTGGCGTTTCTCCCGGTTTTCCCAATAAGGAAACTTCAGCTCCACCTTCAAACGTTGAAGCCATGTTTCAAAAGATTTTACAGGGTCAGGCTACCACCGCTATGGAAACTTCGAAGAAATTTTCTGACTTGAAAACACAGATTGATTGCTCTTACAACGACCTCCATCAGAATTTTGACGCTTTGAACTCTAAGGTCAAGTACATGGAGAATATGGGTGCCTCGTCTTCTACACCAAAGCCCACAACTCAACTCCCTGGGAAATCTGTCCAAAATCTCAAGGACTTTGCACATATCTGATGAGAAAGACCCCGGAAGGGAAGGAATCCCTGAAAGTTCCCAGCACTGTATTGCCGGTGGGCATGTAAACAATGCATGATTAATGGTTTCCCTACTGTTGCCACATATGGAACAGAAATCATCCGCTCGCAGCTTCCTTTTCAAAAGTTGATCATTCACCGCAGAGCACCCGAGAGTGCTTGCCAAAGGAAATGTTTCAACTTATTTGGTGCCTTCAACTCCCATATTTGAGCCAATAAAGGTGAGATAGAAGGTTCAATTTCCCATCCATTGTTATGTTCATAGGATTCCGATAGTGCTATCTCAAATCCTGACTTTACTGTATAATTTCCTGATTTCGTAAAGTGCCAACAGAAACGATCAGATACACGGAGGGAGGGTCGAATGGATAAGATAAACGGTATATCTTTCGATCTTATTAACTCCTTTATCAACGGTAAATTCCAACAGCTGGAATTTGCTAACATCAGATCTGACACTCGTAGGTCGAGTGGCACATTCTGGTGATGGCTCGAAACTAATCGAGGTTTATCAGTAGGCAGCCACGAATCAAGGAAAACCTGTGTGTGGAGTCCTGATCCAATTACCCGGCACATGCCCAGCGATAAGAGGGATTTGGACTGGTAAATACTACGCCACCCAAAAGATGGGCGGTAAGTAAGAGTGGCATGGAAAACACTTGTATCTTTGAAATATCGACCTTTTAGAGTACGGGAAATTAGCGAATCTGGTCTTGAATGTAGACGCTAGATTTGTTTGGCTAGGAGCGCATTGTTAAACACTTGCAGAGAGCTAAAACCCAAACCCCCCTGTTTTTTGGGCAAACACAGTTTCTGCCAGGTCACCCAATGTATACCTTGCGAGGAACCTGAGGTATTCCACCAATAATCCGCAATTTCACTTGTCAGCTTTTTGAGTAGCGAGATATGAAATTTAAAACAGGACATAACATATGTGGGTAGAGCCTGTGCTACCGATTTGATCAAAATCTCTTTCCCCCCTTTCGATAGAAAGCGTGAGGACCATCCATTAATACGAGTATTAAGTCGATCATGGATGTACGCAAATATTTGGGCCTTGGAACCCTGAAGCTGTTCCGGAATCCCCAGATACTTACCCCTTCCTCCATCTGAGTAGATTCCCAGACGCCTTTGAAGTAGAAACCGATCCTGGGGGGGGGGGAATGTGCTTACCAAATATTATGGACGGTTTATCTAGATTAACCCGTTGACCAGATGCACTCTCATAGAGTTGGAGAATATTCGCCACTTCTTGACATTGGGCTAAGGTAGCTCGAGAGAAAAATAAGCTATCATCTGCCAACAATAGATGTGATAAGGAGGGCGAGGTTTTCGCAATCCGAATCCCCTCCAATCGCTTTGATAACTCAGTTTTTCTGAGATTGGCGATCAGGGCCCCTGTACAAAGAATAAACAGATAAGGGGATAAGGGATCACCCTGTTGCAATCCTCTAGTAGGCTTTATTAAACCTCTCGGCGTTCCATTCAGTAGAACACTGTAAGAAACAGAAGTGACACAGGACATGATCCATTGAATCCACATGTCTGCAAAGCCCATTTTGGATAGCAGCTATTGTAGGAAAGACCATTCGATGCGGTCGTATGCTTTACTCATATCAGTCTTTATAGCCATGAATCCATTTCGACAACGATATTGGGATCGCAGTGCATGAAACGCTTCTTGGGCTAACGATACATTGTCTGTGATCGAACGTCTTGCTACTAATGTAGATTGCGTTTTAGAGATGATCTCGGGAAGAATACGTTGTAACCTCTGACAGAGAACTTTGGATAAGATCTTATAGCTAACATTATATAAGCTAATTGGTCTAAACTCTTTCATCCCTATTGGACGTTCCGTTTTAGGAATAAGACAAATGTTTGTCAAGTTGATAGATTCATCCAGAATTCCTCGGAGCATAAAGATTTGCACCATTCTGGTGATCTGTGGGCCTACAACGTGCCAGTGGCATTGATAAAAAAGAGTTGTCATTCCATCGGGTCCCGGAGCCTTCTCAGGCCCCATAGAAAACAAAGCGGCCTTTATCTCCTCTGAGGTAACATGTGCCAATAAACAGTTATTCATTTCTGTGGTAACACGTGGTTCAATCGAATAGAGATCCTCCTGAATTCTAGTTGTGTTCGACGCAGTAATAAGCTATACCTATACCATTTAGTTTTTTATTATTATAATTATTTGTCACCCTATTGCTTTCTTACCATTTAATAATCCTCTTGAAAATATACCCTATACATATAGTTGCTTTCTTATTGACCAAAGCCTTTCTTTTGTATTCCACACAAACATTGTATGGAATTCAATGTAAGTTAGTTTTCGTGCTTGCGGTATATTTTCATTTGCTTTCATCCACCCAGTGAGCATCATATCTCTTTCTATCATTCTTGATGCAACATTTTCAAGATCTTCCCTTTCGTCAAACACCACACTTTGTTGTCCTGGTAGATGAATAGGTAGTTTTTGGACAGAGGGATTCTGATAGTGTATGTCAAAACTGAAAATACGCCATACTGCTTCGCATGCTGATAAGTATCGACATTCTTGGTAATTTGAAATTTTTT
This sequence comes from Iberis pinnata, assembly GCA_900406425.1. Taxonomy (NCBI): domain Eukaryota; kingdom Viridiplantae; phylum Streptophyta; class Magnoliopsida; order Brassicales; family Brassicaceae; genus Iberis; species Iberis pinnata. The sequence continues at coordinate 36,547 of OVBE01000982.1, forward strand.
CAACTTGANTTTCAAGTTGAAGTACTTGATTTACTTCCCTTTCTTCTCCTGATGAGATATTTTGAAAAACAATTGTCGCTTTGTCAACTCCTTTGGTGATATACTTGAATATATATTTTATTTCTTTTGAAGTATTGCACCATTCTACGTTTATATGAGCTTTATATCTCTTTAATAAAGCCATATTGTGTGGGATGACATATCGGTTGTCAAGCTTCGTTTCATTCTTAAAGACAAACTTATCTTCATCATCTCTTCTTCTGTATATAATATACCCCTCTTTATCGATTGTTGTATTTTTAGCAAAAGCTCTTGGGTAGTTTTTCGAACAAATCCCATTTTCCATGCATGGGTTTTTTGGGCGATCTATTCCGCATGGTCCATGCATCATATGTTTTTTGACAAGTTAAAATCCTTCAGGGTCCTGGATCTTATCTGGAAGCTCTGCTGAGATAATTTGATCAATATCTTCTGGAGATTGGATTTCAGGTTTTTTTGCTAGCCATAACATGATATATGCATGTGGGAGCCCTCTTTTCTGGAATTTGATTGTGTAGAGAACTGAGAAATTGCATTAAAAATATATTTTAATGGATTTATATATTTATGTGCCTTTTATTTGAATGACAGAATATTAATTATTACCTGCGAGTAATGGGACAAAATTTTTTCATGTTTTTAAATATGAAAGAAATTCATCTAACTTCATCTTAAACACTCGAGTGATGATGTCCGGCCTGTCATTCGGTGGGTCATTCCCATATGTCTGCATATGTGCCTTGATTTCTTCCCAATTTGGGTTTGCTGTTATCATGATAAACAGATGCGGATTTCCATAGAAACGACAAATTGCCTTGGCGTCATGATAATTTTCAATCATGTATCTTGGTCCCCCTGTAAATGATGATGACAAGATAATCCTTTTTCCAAGTGTCTTCAAATCGGAGTCTCCTTTACTAATCGCATCACATACATTTGTGTAAAGGTCAGCTCGTAGTTTCTTTTGATTGTTTCTTTGAAACTTTATCCTTTTCTCTTCAATTGTACTGTATTCATCTACTACATATTGATGAAGTAGAGGTCCTGCTTGGATGATTGTCTTTCCTTCGGTTAATCTTGTTTAGATTTGATATGCATAATACTCCCGAACGGTGACATGTTTTCTGCTTATTGTCCTTTTGTTTTTTGCCACATAAGGTATTTCCAAATGAAATCCTTTTTCGCCACATGGAAACAATAACGGATATTGTAGAGCCATGTAATAAGGATGCAAACTACTTATCCTTTGCAGTTCTGATGTCTGGTATTCGACTATGATATCTCGTTTTACTGATGATTGCCTAAAGTCTCCAACGATGAGGCCTGCAGTTTCTTCACAAGCATGCAAAACATATTGCCTTCCTTTTGTTTTTTGGCCAATTATGCGGATGGTGAACTCTTCACTTCTTCCTGATTTGTATTTATCATGTGCTTTCCTAAACTCCTTTGCCAACCAATTATTTTCGTCTGTGATACAAATCAAGCCCTTGACATCTTTTTCTTGTAGCTTTTGTGATCCATTCTTTGCAGATTTAACTTTTATACGGTTATGAATCTCATTTTCCGTATCGAAAACATATAGCTGGTTGAATTTGGGGTCTTGACCTTGAACGGGTAACATTGATCCCATTCTATGATGTTTCTGTCCATGGATTCTACAAGTGAATTGGCCTTGGCTTGACATAACTGAAGTATCCACTTTTGCTCCGATTGAGGTGAAAGCTACTAATGAGTTTGCTAGTCTTACATTATCTCTGAATCTTCGTTCGTTAAATAATTTGGATAATTCTTCCGGTGGCTGTTTTAGTTTAGGTAGAGAAACTCTTCCTCTTTGGCATCATATGGAAAATAACGACTTTCCATCTGTTTTTTTGGTGCTTTCAAATTCCCAAACTAAAGTCTTACATGATGAACAATCCTGTAGATTATTTTCCTTTCTTGGACGTACTCGTTTTTTCCCTATTTTATTACGAAAATAATTTGGAAAATTCTTGTCATTTTTCACATTGTTAACTTTAATTGATTAGGGACTTATTTTGGTATTTCTATTGTGTTTGTTTTTCTTTTTTTCCTATATTAAGTGTGATGCCTAAGGCAGATATTTCTTATTGATTTATATTATTTTATTTTATTTGTATAAATTTTGGTCACAACAAACCGGTCCAATAGCGATTTCCTGCATTATTGCAGGCAATATCTCACTATCGATTTATTGATTGAATAAAAAAAATTTGTTGAATGTTTTCATAATATTAAATTAACTTGTCTCTATTTACCAATTTCCCCCTCTTTCTATCCCATATGAGTTAAGTTTTTTATTTGTTAATTATTTTTTATTAGTTAGTTTGTATTGTTGATAATAGATATATATATAATTATTATTTTTTGTATTTAAAAATGGAATACAAAAGTAGGCTATATGTATAGCTAATCGGCCGTAAACTAATTTTTATTTGTCTTGTTAACTATTTATTAAATTTATTTATTTAACATAGATAGTACCTTGACTTGAAGTTTTCTCTTCATGCCTTCTTTTGGTCGTTTGATATTTTCTTTTGTTTTGAAGTATTTTTCGTCTTCTCTCTCATTATCTTCGCCATTTTTACAAAAATAAAATTATAGTTAATAGTTTTATAATAAATTTCATAACTATTATATTACAATGCTTGATAAATAATGTGGATACCTTTTTGATTAGAAATGGTAGATGGTGTGTGTTCGATATATGGTTGAGTGTACTCAAAATATTGATTTGTGGAACTTGTAGATTTTATGAACAATAGTTTAAATTAAATAAATTAAAGTTTGAGATAAATTCTATTCTTTTACGTGTATGTTCCTTATTTTGCTTCTGTGTTCTTTTAATCTTGTGAGATTTTGGTACTTCGAGAGATGATGGAGATGATTTACGTTTATGGGACTCATAACAACTTTTTTGATGGTTTCTCTAAAATATGATCGCACTAACAACAAAAAATGTATTATGTACTTTTAGTAGTAGTGACTTGAATGAGTAATTATTTTTCATTAAGCATGTTGAATTTCTCATAACAAATGATATGTTCTTCAAACTTCTATAAGACATTCTACGTTGGAGTAAGAAAAGAGTTAAAGACAACTTAAAATTATTTTTTATTATTGCGATTGAAATCCGCATGAAAACCCATGAAAGTGGGAACTATAGAGGCAAAAAAGAGTATTGAGCTTGATGAAAACATTTTCTATATGATACAACAGAAAAGATCCAGTTGAATTCTTCATGAAATAGTACAACAACGACAACGGTATAGAAATATATGAAAAGATTCTTCATTAGTTAAACACAAAATTCAGTGTATATTTTTGTCTTTGGATTTGATTCAAAATAAAAGAGTTATTGCATCTAGTATATAAATGATTTGATCCTGTTTTTTTCTTGTTTTTCGGATTGCAAACTTGGGAGTATTGTTAAACTATGACTGTTAAATAATTACTCATTGTAGTTACATATCCAAATTTTAAAGTATTGCTAAAATTTGATAGCTGTAAAAACAGAATGAGAGAAAAGTACATGAGAAGAACGACAACAAGATTCTTTGGAAGCAGTATGTAATCTCTTTAGGATTTTCCTTTGCGATGATAGAATAAGAAGACTGGTGGTTTCTTCCTGCTTAAATTGATTAAATATTGTACCCTTTACGATTCTATGTAGAAGAGGAAGAGTTTCTAGGGAAACGTTCATTTAAATATAATGTTGTTGTGTATAATATGTCTAATACAAAAATTTTGGAAAAATTTGTAGCAATGGCCTAAAAATAATTTGAAACTAATTACGTTTTAATTTTTTCGAATTCTTAATTAATCAAATTTTTTCTTGTCACAATTAATTAAGGATTTTGTAGAAATATTTAGGGGTGGGCATTCGGGTTTTCAGGTCGGGTTCGGGTCAAAAATTTCAGGTTTGGGTTTTTCGGTTAAAGGAGTTTACTATCCATATAGGACCCGAAAATTTTCGGGCCGGGTTTAGGTCGGGTCATATCGGATTCAGGTTCAGATCGGGTCAACACTATGAGAATCAATTTATGCCTGAAATTTTTTTGGATCCCAATAAGTTTGTATGTACCCAAAATTAATTAAAATACTTTAAATCTATAAAAAGTGCCCAAAATTATTATAAATACCCAAAATTTGTTAAAGTGTTGATAAAAGTTTTTTCTTTATGAAATCACAAATCATTATCCATTCCAAATAACAACACAAAAACATTTACAAAAATAAAATTGCTACAAAATTTTAGGAAAAAAGTTGAATCGACAACATTTTTCCCTACATAAATCCTAAAATTTGCATACAAGTTGAAGTTTGGAAGTATATTGTTTTGTTTAATGCATCAATTCGGGTTTTTCGGATTTGTTCGGTTCGGGTTTTTTTGGTCATGTTCGGTTCAAGTTTCGGGAAATATGTCCACCCCTAGAAATATTTATTGTTTAGTGCCTTAATATATTAGTTATTTATGCTTGCATTGTATTTGCATAAAAATCATTTAAAAAATAAAATCTTATAAGAAAATGGATATGTTGTCTAGACTATTACAATTACACCTTTGGAATATTATAACCACCAGAAATTTGAAAATCATAGATATGGGTGGGCATAAAAGTTGATAATGGAATAACCGACCGTGATCGAACCGAAAATTCGATTTTGGTTAGAGTTTGGATACTCGAACATAAGCGAATACATTTCAATTATACTATTCACTGGTTTTGGTTTGGTTTCGGTT
>OVBE01000983.1:0-41322 GCA_900406425.1 Iberis pinnata
ACAGCTGAGGCGAAGATAGTAAACGAGATGCAACATACACCGTTGGATATTGTTACAACACTTAATTCATTCAATCAGAGCCGTTGTTTCCTTTCGGGTTCCTTTTCCCCGGAAAATGATTTTTGGCTAAAACAATTGTTTCTTTTTCTAAACTTAATACCGTCAACCCCCCACTTCTATTTCTAAACCTAATTTATCATCTCCATCTTCTTAATTTGAAACCAAATTTGCAACAATCGTTACATATTTCTCATATGGAGAAGTCGTGGATTTGGCTGCGAAGGTATCATGTTCATAGATCTCTCGAGAATTACTTTTATTCGCCGATTGAAATTGTTATTCTAACTTTTTTTGAGACTTAACATGTAGGACTAGCCCCGAGTACTCAGAAGGGTCAACCAATTTCGTAATATCATCAGCAAGAAAATTGGGTACTCTGACTGAACTGCTTTGCCCATGTAGAGATCATCAGGAAAAACTAGAAAACATAGTTGATCATCTAGTAATTAGGGGTATGGATACAAAGTATAAGTTCATCAGGAAAAAATTATGCAAGATTTTAATTACCAACTGTCCCATCAGCTAGCTTAGTTGAATACGTATCTTTTAATTACCTTGTTTCAATATGGTTAATCTTTTGGTTTCATAGCATCTTATTACCTTTTCTGTATTCATTTTAGTTTCACTTTAGAGGACAACAACAAGCAAACTGTAATCAAAGCCTGCTTACTTGCTACGCCATGTGTGCGTACACAATTGCGCAAAGTTGAAATGATTGATAATCTCTGCAAGCTCGTCTCTAAGGAAGAATAAGGTATTTTAAGGTAAAGTTCCTTGACTATTGTACTGTATTTGTAGCTTGTGATACAGTCACAGTCTTGTAATCATATGACATTACCATAACTAGAAATTTAGGTTTTTTGTTACAGGGAGCTCTTGATTGACTTCTACTTAAGGTCAGGGAATAGAAAACTAGAGCAAATTATCATTTTCAGGTAATACTTTATCGTACTAAATCAAAAGTACTACTTCCTCCGTTTCGTTTCAGCATTATACAATTTATTAACTCATTGTTGTATATACTTATGGAAATACTGTCTTAAACAATGGTTGCTTTTCTTGCTATATGCAGACGATACTGGCTGATAGATAGCAACCGGATTGCGACAAAGATTAAGAGTACATCAAATTTTCATCACGTCCTTGACATTAGCGATGTATGATGGTTTAATTTTGGTAATATTATATTTAGATATAGTTGTGAAAACAAGTTTTTGTACATTTTCATTTTTCAGGTTGCGGATGATTGGCCAGGATTGCCTCGAGGTGTGAAATTTGATCCATCTGATCTAGAGATCATATGGCATTTGCTAGCAAAAGCTGATTTATGAGACTTAAGCCCACACCCGTTTATCGTACCAAAGCATAAGTACTACTTCATCCCTTTCGTTTTAGCATTATACAATTTATTAACTCATTGTTGTTAATATGGCATGTAGTGATGGTGTGAGTGAATCTCAGTTCAATCAAGTTCTTAACATTGAATTGGATCAGATTATGCAGGTAAGATTTTTTTTTTATGGAGCTTTCAATGGTTAATTTCTTTAACATGGCTGGAACCATAAATTTACTTTTATTGTTGCACAAAAAAATCATCACCCCAAGTTCTTTCAGACATAGAGTTTAATCAGGGAGCGACTCAAAGCCTGCTTACTTACCCATGTAAGGAAGTACAAATTCAGACATTTTACGTACGTGAATATTATGTGGTATTATTAAAGATCTTTGCTTATTTTTGGTGTTTGTAGGTCTGTCGAATAGCTGATACGCAGCGATACACCATAAGGCTCAATGAAAGGCATGTCAAGATATGGAGAAAGTGAAGATTCTAATGATTGTAGTATATATGTTAGGAATGATTGTGAAGGTTTATTGCTGATGTTTGATAGGTTTTATGGTTTTCGTTGGTTGATTCCTTACATTATGGAAATGCTACTCTTTTGTAAACATTGAAATGTTTTATTTGATATAATAAAATTATTTAATTTTTATTTGAAAAACAAATAAAAAATATATTATAATTGCAACACAATTATAACACAAATAGTTTGCTATCTTTGTAAAACAAACTACTATAGATGAAATCCAATTATAATACAAACCCAACGCTTTTATTAAAAACCTTTAATAACACAAATAGTTTGCTATCTTTGTAAAACAAACTGCTATAGATGCAATCCAATTATAATACAAACTCAAAGCTATTGTATATAAAAAACTAAAGCTATTATTAAAAACCTTTAATAACAAATATACGCCGCTATTGTAAAAATAAACAATTGCATCTTGAACAACGTTATCGTAAATTCGATAATTATAGCATACATTAAATCCTCTATCTAAAGTGTTCGACCTTTAATGACGGGCGCTGTCAGAGCGTTTAATAAACCGCTATGGTATCCTACGATAGCGTTTTTCGAACGCTAAGGAAAGACATATTTCTTGTAGTGTAAAGAAGATCAAAGACAATGCATATCAATTGGAACTTCCAGGTGAGTTCAATATATCACATAGCTTCAATGTCGCTGATCTTTCTCCATATGATGCAAATGATCCAGTTTTGAGGTCAAAACCTTTTGAAGATGGTGGGAATGATGAGGACATCAAACCAACACTTGTACCACAAGTCAATGAAGCTCCAATGAAACTATCCAAGGCTAGGAGGCTTAGAGAAGGGTTCAATGATTTGATCCAAACTTTAATAAGCTTTAAGGAACTTGGAGACTTCACCAAAAGCAGTCCAGAAGTTAACTTAAGCTCAGATGGCTTAAATGAAGAGTTTCTGGAGAATTTCGTCCATTTTAGCCTCAAGGAGATCTGGCATCATTCCAACCAATGTAAGTCTATTTTCTTGGAAGGAAATGGAGCTCAACACAACAAGAATCACTCCAAGACCATTCGTGAGCTAGAAGATACACTCAATACAAGTCAGCTGGCCATTAGAGAGCAAACAAAGCAAGAAGAGGATTCTGAAGCTAACCACGTGGAAATTCTTGAAGATAACTCTAATACAAACCTAAAGGGAATAGAAGAAGAAGATATTATCAAATCATTCAAGATGGACGGACCAGAACAAGCAGATTTCATTTCAGCTCCTAAACCGCACAAACCGAGCCAAAATCATGTATTTTCAATCTATAAAACTTATGCAGATTAAACTGAGTTTATCTAAGGCATATAAGACTTCAAATGAAAGCATTTCAAGCCCAAGAAGTGATTTAGCCCTTCAGTTTATTTTATTTTAAGTTTGCAAACTTTTATGTTTTAAGTGTTTAAACGCTTTATTGTTTTATTTTGAAATTTTGTAAAAGCTTCTAACACTCTATCTTTAGATGGAAGTAAGGTTAGCCAAATATACTTTGATTTTTCATCTATAAATGTCACAAAATATTTATGATGGTCTCTAGATTCACAAGGTGATTCCCAAACATCAGAATGGATAAGATCAAAGCATTTTTCATAGATCGTTGTGGACTTAGTAAAAACATATCTGCAATGTTTTCCAAGGAGACAAGCTTCACAATCAATGTTCTCAAAAGATACACTAAGCAACATGATTTAAGAGCTCTAGAGTAAGGATACCCTAGTCTAGCATGCCAAATAACATCACTAGTGTTAACAGGAACATAATTAAAGACATAATGTAAATAAGGGTTGAGAGAGTTTTCTTCTAGCACATAGAGGTCTTCCTTGGTTCCTCCTTTTCCAAATACCTTCTTAGACTTAATATCCTGAAATACAACATTGTTAAGGCTGAAAATAACATTGCAATTAAGATCAGTGGTTGTTTTCTTAACAGATAGCAAATTTGAAGTAAAAGATGGCATATAGAAAGCTTTAGACATCCTATCAAAGATCTTACGTTCTCCTATGCCTTTAATAGGAATCCTATCATCATTAGCTATGATTACATTACCCATGGAAGGTTCAACATTAGATATCAATTCTGGATTACTAATCATGTGATGAGAAGCACCAGAATCAATAATAAGATGTTTAGGATGATGATTTGCATTATATGAAATACCAGAACTTGTGGCCTCTTTTAAGGTCTTGATTAGAGCATCTAGGTCTGATCTCCTCATAAGCTCATCATTTCCAGGGTGTATTCCATTTGGAGAGTAAGTAACTAGAGCCATAGAGTTGTCTACTAGACGTTGCTAACTTGTACCAACATTTTGTCCATTGATTTTCCCAAAGTTCCCATTAATAGCTTGTATTCCGAACTGGCCAAGAGGCCCTTGAGTGTGTCCATGAGCATCACCATGAGAATAGTTGGCCCTAGAGTCTTTGAAATCCTTGAACTTTGCTGGCTTGAGATGAGGATAAAGAACCCAACATTTATCTTTAGTATGTCCAGCTTTCTAGCAAAGATGGCATATCACATTCTTCTTATCTTCTCGTTTGTATAACCCCTTGTTAGCATGAAAAAGCTCCCTTTTTCCTCCAAAAGGGACCATTAGATCCTTGCTCTTTTTGTATTTGAGCACATACCTCCTCAAGAGATGGGAGCTTTTATGATCTTAAGATGTGTTTGATAAGATCATTAAAGGATGCACTCTTCTCCGACTGGCCGCAGATCCGTTCTGCACATATACCTCTCGGTAAAACAGACATAACTCTTAAAATACAATTCCAAATAATGAATCGCTTTCGCTGGTAGATAGCTAATAAGGAGATGAACTTACCCATAAGGTTTCGTGACAATCTGAGTTCGTTTACTCATCCCTTTCTCATTTGTTCTGAGACTGTTCGAATCTGATTCTACATGAGACTGCAACAACCTCTTTCTTCATTGATGGTTGACAACTCTAGAAGTCTATTGCACGGATAGGGCTTCGTTGAGAAGCTGGTTTCAGTGCAGGAGAGAAAGAGAGGAGAGAAAAGTAGGCTAGGGTTCTCAATCCCTCTCTTATGTCTCTTTTTATAACTTTAGAAATAGAGGGCTTAGGGTTTATGGAATTAGAAATGGGCTTGAGTGGGCTTTTATTTAAAACTCCCTGGGCTTTTGCAATCAAAAACAAAATGGATCGGATACTCGGGTTGGGATGTTACACTTTGTTTAAAGCAATGATTAATAAACTTGATGTCCTTGAGGACAATATCCTTTTGTGTAGGATTTTAGGCAGATTGTTGCAAGGTTGGGCACTCCATTAGAGTTATACTTTGTCCAAGCATTTGAATTTGAGCTTGTATAGCAGCAAGTGCTTGAGATACAACTTTCTTCTTAGTTTCATTTTTGTTGATTGTTCTTTATAGCTTTGCTTCATCGGATTGGTTTGCTTCTACCTCTTGATACCAACTAAGTTGATTGTTGTAGTCTGGAGGTTTTGGTTGATGTCTTTCTTCAGCAGGTTCTTCTTCAAAATCAGAATGATAAAGTTCTTCTTCTGGTTCCGAACATGATTCATCTTGTTCTTCACATGAATCTCCATAGTCAATTTCGTAATCAAGTGAATCCTCTTGTGGACTCATATTTTCTTCATAACTCATGGCTGCTGGTTATCTTCTTCTTCTTACACTCAACAAAAAAAGAATATCAACGTTAAAGAGAAGAAGAGGACCGTAACAAAGAAAAGGAACAACAACAACAAAAAGGAAATATGATATTTTGGCTTAAAGGAGATATGATTAAGATCAAGAAACAAATGGAAAGTTTTTTATTTTCTTTTTAAAATGATTGGCAATAACAGAGCTCAAGCCATACGAAACATTCAGATAATCTTTTTAATTTAAAATGCAATCAAATTAATTCTAAACCGACAGTGCCAAAATTCAGATATTTATGGGTTTTTAAAATATTAACTACAATAAAACGACTAATAAAACAAATGCAAAAAAAATTTGTGGGTTTTTATATTTGATTAAGATGAAGATTAAAGTGAAATAAAATAAAATTTTTATTTTGGTTTTCTGATTTATAAAATATCAAAAGAACTAAACCGAAAGAAATGCAAAAAAAAAAAAAACAGATTTTTATGGGTTTTGAATATTTGTAAATGAAAAAACGAATACCTAAATTTTTTTTAAAAAGTTATGGTTTTCTCTTATAGTAATGAATGATAAAAAAGAGAAGAAAATAAATTTTTATATGATTTTTATAATAAAACAGAAAAAATGATTTAACAAAACAAAAGAAATCAAAAAGATAAAGGTTGGATGAAGACAACCTGGAATAGTAGGAGATTTTTATCTCTGATACTAGAAAGTAATATTGCAATCACTCTAAGCTTTAGATCAAAAGGATGATCAAGAGATTCCAAGCTTAACTTGCGGAAGAATGGAATGAAGGTAGAAATGAAATGTGACAGGGATTGACTCACTCAATCAATGAAGAACTCACGGTTTGAATCACTCAAACAATAGGAACTCCAGAAATTCAATAGAACTTAAGTGAATCACACACTAAGAACTAAAGAACAAAACACAAAGATCTTCAAAACTTTGTAGAGAAAACGATTTCTTATTAATTCAATGATCAAGGCTTATTTACACAATGAGCAAAACTAAGCTTAAATAAGCTATAATACAACGGCTATAATATAAAAAAGGGAACAAAGAGGTCGTATGAAGGTGGAGGAGCCATTGTAACATAATGAGAAAATCTTCCAAATAAGTAAGTAGTTGTTGGTTTGAGTCTTGATAACTTGGGGCATGCAGTGGTATCTTGCGACCTTCTGGAAGGTCTGGAGTATCTTGAAAACATGCAGAGAATATGAACATAAGTCTTGGCTTGAACAATCTTCATGTGGCTCCAAATATGGCAAGTTGGTGGTTTTCAAAGTGACTTCTATTTTATTGCGTGATAAAAGGATTCCACCTGAGCAAAGTCTTTTTATACATGATTTCAGAGGGAATCTTCAATATCAGACCAATGGCTTGAGTGGTTTGATCTTTGGCCCATATGGCTTCAATATGCATCCTGGTGATGCATGAATTGTCTTCGAATAAATTTTGGAGAAATGGGATTTTCCATAGCCTGAACAAATTGGGCTATGGCCCATGATGGCCCTTGTAGGTGCATGTATGGTTCGGCTCCAGAGACGTGTCTTCAATTATTTTATCTACTAGTTCTTTGGATTTCATGTGGTAATTTTCGCAGTGACGTTGAAATATTAGGCCAATAGCTTGGACAGATTGAGCTATGGCGCATGATGGTCCTTGTAAGTGCACGTAAAAGTCGGCTCCAGTTGAATTGTTTAAACGATGAATTAATCCTGAGCTATTAGCAATATTAAGTTTCCAAGTGACTTTCGAGTTTTAGCTGAAATGCTCGAGTGGAATCATCTATGGCCCATGAAGCTTTTGTCGAGTGTTGTGCATAGGGGCTATCTCTTGATCTAGTCTGGATCAGAGGTAATCTCTCTCGAGCAATCTCCTTTTTATTGTTTTTTATATGAAATCATCAAGTCCAGTTCCTTGTCTGACTTTGGCATGGTTTGCTTGGTTGTTGGCTCTCCTTTAACCATCCGGCTGGCATTCTAGCCAAGTGATTCTGGTTTGGTTTGGATGTCCACATCAATTCTTCTGTGGAAATATTCCTTTTCTGGATTTCTTCCATTTCTTTACGGATTTTGGAGCAAGTTATGATCGTCATCGTACTCGAGCTCGTCTGGAATCGTAAGGAGGTCGTTATCATGTTTTAGGCCTCATTAGGTTGTGTTGCTGTCTAGAAAATTTATATGATTCCTATCGGAGAACCGGTCTTTTGTAAGATGATACGATAGAGACTTTGCGAAGTATCAGTCGTATAGGTGAAATAACGTTGATGTCCAAGTTATTCATTATCGTTCCATACGATTAATAAACACAGACACGTCCTTATGACCGTTCCAAAAAATAACAACTTGAATCGTATAGTCGAGATAATCCTCAGTGTTTAGGTCAACCATTATTTTTTATACTATTAAATCTTATACGAAAGGATTTTACGATTCTTTGAAAATCGTAGGAAATAATCGTATTGATAGGATAACTTTAGTGTTTAAGATAAATGCTACTGTTCATACGATTAATTTGTAACTTATAAAAAACAATGAGTTTTACGAATTTTATCGCAGAGTTACTATGGAAAACCAAAACAATACGAAACAAGAGATGATGTTTCAAAGACGATAGGAAGCATACTGTTCAGCTCGACAATCGGCAAGTCGAACGCATATACTTCAGTTTTCCAATTGGCGAGTCGAACGTGTATGGTTCAGCTCGTCAATTGGCAAGCTGAATGTGCTTTGTTCAGCTCGCCAGTTAGCGAGCTGAACATGTGTCAAAAACGTACGCTAATGTGTATCGTAAACGTGTTGTCCGTAAACAACATGCTTTGTAACCGAAATGTTTGCTTGGGGACCGCAGTTGCTTATATCTATTGTATTTCTTGGATGTTAATATATTCTGTTGACTGGGATGCGATGGTTATGTGGTTAGATTTTCCGAACCCGGTGATCAACATTTTAACACCGGTTTTGAGGTTTCAATTTTATCATGACCATTTTTTACCCCAATAGTTAGGCCCTCAGGTTGCAAGAATCATCGGAATTTTCTTGTGAGGTATTAAGTTAGGAAAATTAGGCGAGTTAGGCAGAACTGATGGCTCTGTCTCCTGAATCGTGGGATCCGTCGAGGCCTAAATTCGGCAAAACGGCTAACAGCCCAAGCAATTGCAGAGCGTCCTTCCAGACCACTATTCTGGAATTTGGCAAAGTCTCGGTTGATGTGTAGTTTTGCCTACCTAAACATAGGAAAGATGCTAGTTCAAGGCTGAGAAGCTCGAGGAGGAGAACTCCCGTTTAAAGAAAGAGATTGAAGCAGTGTGTTGCACGTGAAAGAGTTGGCACTGAAGCAGGCATCTCAGATTTGCCATGCAATCAAACATGGTAAACGTGACGTCGGTTAGATCGTGGTGGATTGTTCGGCTCGATTTGCAACCAATTTTGATCAGTTGGAGCATGGGCGTCGAACCTTTCGGTAGACTGCAAGTATTGCAGTTGTGTGGGTGCCTTGTGGCGTACTCAGGGTTTTTTCTACTCTTATGACATCGAGATGAACAAGATGTCTAGGTATATGGATAAATTCTTAAACGCAGGATCTTCGATCCCTCCGATCGAAGCAGAGATTCAGGAGTGCTAATCTCTGATTCCTGTTTCTCCTGATTCAGAAGAAATCAGGACTGCGGCATGTGGCAAAGAGGAAGCGGTAGACCAGGTTTACCAATGAGACTCATGAGGAGCGCAGGTTTACCAAGTGTGGCAACATTTAGTTTAGCAGGATTTTGTTGTTAATGGCCCTGAATCCCTGTATTTTTGCGGTTTTTGTAAATTATGTTATGTAAATATATGGTTAGATATTGAGAAAAGATTACGAGTAGTCACTTCGTCTTCCGTTCTCTTATTACCGCTATGTCCTCTTATCCATTTTGGATGCGAGTTTTTTGAAGAATCAAGTTTTCGATTTTTGTGGACGTTCGGACATGAGCCATGAGACAAATTTAGTTATCTCGTATCAGTTAGATATTATGCCTATAGATTTTAGAGACCAGTGTGTTGGGTTTAGGGCAAGACCTAGGTTCACTCTCGGTTTTAAGGCTTGTTGTGACTATCATGGCTTATGTATCCTGTTTGGGATTTCATCCTAGTTGTGTGTCGATATTGGAGTCTACGATAAGTTCTCGGCTTATATGACTCGCATCGATTGGGAACCAAGCATCTCTCCGAAGACAATTTTTAATTCGTTCGGAGGTGCGGACAAAAATTTTTGTTTTTACATCGCCTTTTTCCTTGTGTCGGATGTATGAGAACCTAACTTACGAAAGGTTAAGTGACTGGTTTGTCCGTCGGGGTTTATTGACGGGCTTGATATGGGAAAAATTGGGTGCTCATTTTTTGTGTTATAATCCGTGACGACTGTGGCTGCCTGAGCTGGAAAGTTTGTTTTTCAGAAATTTGTGACTTCTCGCTTTTCCGAAAGTTCTTTTTCCGCTCGAAGGTTTTTTTAGAATGTTTTTAAGAAACATTCCTACGGTTTTCTGGGAGGGGTGTTTTGTCCTTGTGAACGAGGACAACGTTTAGTTGTATTTTGTTAAGGAAGGTTAATCGTATGATTCCAGTTTCTGGGTTATACGGTGATTTCCGTTATTACTTGGGTGTTTTTAATCTAATATGTTTGTGATGTAAGAAGATAGCGAAATTTCTAAGTAAAGATGTCATTTCTTATTATGAAAAAGTTTCAAACATATCTAGTACAAAGACCCAGATATTTAAAAATATGGGAGTATACGAGTATACGTATACGTACCCACTCCCCCCCCCCCCTTTTTTTTNTTTGTGAAGGAGACAGTTGCACTTTTCTTGCGAGAAATTTCCTACGTATCCTTTATAGGGATCAAGCTGTCTTGTAGTTCAGTTTCTTGTCGTGAGTGATTTAGTCGATTGGCGATGTTGCGTTGTTGATTTTAGTTGTGGTGGCTATGATTGGGTCAATGACTTTTTCTAGCGTTGCTTGCACCGTTTCTCTGGCATGTTGGGCTCGAAAGTTTGATTACCTTCCTTGGATTGAGCCATTTCTCGAATTGGCAAATCTGGTTTGTCTTTTTTTGAAGCGTTTTTATCTTTTTTGAAGCGTTTTTGGCTGGTGGCTGAGTTGTCTTTGCTCGCTTGTATCCACCTATGTGTGTCGTTGCGACCCATCTAAGTTTATGCTCGACAAGTAAACGGAGTCGCAAGTATTTTTGACATCCCTAGATTGTGGATATTTCGTAGGGAGTTGGGAATTTGATTCCCAAGTGGTAACTCGATAGGACTTATTTCGTGGAGTTTATCCAAGACGTTCCCATCATCACGTTGTAGATGGCAGGATGGTCGAAAACTACGAAATTGATGATTATTGTGATCTCTTTGGTTATGACAGAGAGTTGAATTAATATAAGAGTCATGGTTGTCATGCCGAAGAAGCCAGTTAGCGGTTTTGGCGTGGGCGTGAGTTCGGATAAATTGATTCCCATCTTGTTTAGCATATCATAGAAGATTCCTTTACAATACTTCCTGTGTCGATGAGGATCCTTGTGACTTTTAGGTCTCTGATGACTAGGCCGATTACGAGGGGGTCTATGTGTGGATCGATCAACTGGATCGATCAAAGTATGCAGATCGATCGATATGTTGTCTCTGGAATTCTTCGGATAGTTGGATCGGTCAATCCCTTAGGGGATCGATCGATCTCTTTGCCTGCATCATTTCGGAAGCTTCTAAAATCTGCAGAATTTTCAAACTCAACATTCTTCTTTCGAGTACATGAATTTATGTCTTTGTAGTAGCCTTTTGGGTTGTCTTCTACTTTCCCACTAAGGACACCAGCGTGTCTCTTAACTACTTATGAGGTTTGAGCCCCTTGCAGATCCAGTTTTAAAATTGAGTTATATCAAGTAACCTGAGGTGTGTTTCTGCTTGGTGGCGCCTGATCGGACCTAGGCGGTCGATCGGTTTCTCTAATGAGATCTTTTATGCTTGACACTTCTGACATTTCCCCTCAAGTAATTTTTCCGTTAGTCTGGCTCCGAGAACTTTGTAGTTTGCCCTGGAGTGGCCCTTTCCTTGGTGGGACTCATAAAAAGTATTTTCTTTGTAAGAGACGTTCGAAGTCCAATTGTTTTCATATGTCCTTCCCTGTTTAGATGACGAATTTATAGCATAGTTATGCGCGCCTTGAAGGTCTTCTTCCTCGTGATGGACGTACTTGTCATTATAGAGATTTTTGTTCTTTGACTTCGGTTCCGAATGAGCGTCTTTTGTGGATGCCTTTGTAGAGTTTGTGCTTCTGTTCTAGAAATTTCATCTCTTCCTCGATGATTATAAAATTTGTGGCCTTATGAAGAGAATCCTGGATCATAAACAATTTTTCAAGGGAAATCCACTTACTGAATTTTGACTTATACCAGAGATTTTTCAGAGTGCTGTCTACGGCTACCTTTTCGCCGATCCCGCTGAATCTCGATATTACAATCTTGATTTGTTTCATGAAATCTAGGAGAGATTCATCTTCCCTTTTTGACAAGTCCAGATCGATGTTTGAACTTTCAGATGGAGTTGCATTTTAGCTGAGAGAACCATTCAAGAGCTGTTCCATGGAAATTCTCGAAGCAAAAGAGACAGAAGCCTGAATCTTTTTTTGCCCTCCTTGAGTTTAGACCTCACCATTGCAATATGAAAAGTTTGCATGTCAGCTTTCGGATCAGTAGTGTTGAGTTTTGAGAGATTATCTCATAGAGAATGAAGAGAATCAAGTGAGAGTATAATAGTTTGTGTGAGACAGATTTTGAGTATAAGAGAGAATGATAGAGTTTGTGTAGAGATTTAGTGAGAATAAAAGTATATATAAGAGGTTAAGAGTTTATTGAAGAATGAGATTATTTCTCCCAACTTAACCTTACAAATGGAGCCTTAGCTCTTATATATAGAGTTTACAAAGATGAGAAACCCTAGCAGCCACATTCTAGGCAAAATTTCTCTTAGAAAAAATGAGAACAAATTCAAAATTCTTTTATCTTTGACCAGCACCTTTCCAGGTTGCTTTTGGGACCACATGATGAGGTAAGGACAAGCCAAAAGTGCTTTTGGGACCACAAGGACATGTGCCAGCCGGCTAAGGATGAACCAAGCCATGTTTGTATCCTCATTCATTCCTAACGGCTATATTGATCTTTAGTCTTTGCCCATTCTTCATTCTCTTCATATCCTCGACATTTCTTGAGACTTGTTTGTACTAAGTTTGCACATGAACATTTACAGAGCATAAGGTGTATTGAAAATGCACAAGTCTTCTTTTGGCTTGATAACGTATTCCGGATTGTACTAATATTGCACATCCGAAATACACTGATTTTGCACATCTCATAATCTTGATTTAGCTTCATTTCAGGAGTCTCTGAACTTTATGTATTGGTTTTGCACATCTTTATAAGTTTTCCTAATTTTGCACATCTTCTGAAAAGTGGCTAAGGGCCTTTAATTGTGATGAGATCTTCACCTTTTCCAAATGAGATCTTCATTTTAACACTCCCCCTCAAGCTTAAATCAATGGGAATTGGTTAAGCTGGGATCCGAGAAGATCTACCTCATTAAAAACCTTAGTGAAGAAACCTCATGGGAGAAAACTTCACTAAGGGAAATAGAGTATAGTGATAAGATCATAAGAGTAACAAATGAACTAGCCTAGTGGAAGAGAGACTCTAATACATTAGTAAGCCCAAACGGCATGACTAACCATTCATATAAACCATGCTTAGTTTTTAATGCAGTTTTCCATTCATCCCCCTCTTTCATCCTACTCTGATGATATCCACTTTTAAGATCTATCTTAGAAAAGATTTTAGACCCATGTAACTCGTCTAACATATCATCAAGACTAGGAATAGGGTGGTGATACTTTACAATGATGTTGTTGATGGCTCTGCAATCTATGCACATCCTCCATCTTCCATCTTTCTTAGGAACAAGTAATACTGGTACAACACAAGGACTCATGCTCTCCCTAATATGTCCTTTACGCATCATCTCATCCACTAGATTTTGAAGCTCTTTTGTTTAAACCAGATTGGTTCTATAAGCAGGTCTGTTCGGCAAAGATGCTCCTGTAACAAAGTCAATCTGGTGCTCAATTCCTCTAATAGGTGGTAAACCTATAGGATTATATTCAGGGAAGATATCTTGATATTGCTGCAAAAGATCTGTTAGTGTAAAGCTCTCTTGATATCACCTGATTTGGCAAAGAAATTGATCTTCTTTTTAACCTATTCAACACTCTTTTTAAGATTGAGTTGATCTTGATACACTTCTTGTGGACTTAGAGGGGTGAGAGTTATCTTTCTGCCTTCAAACTCAAAGGTATGCCTATTAGTGTATCCATCATGGATAACTGTCCTATCCGATTGCCAAGGTCTTCCTAGCAGAATATGTCCAGCCTCCATAGGTAATACATCACATACAATTTCGTCCTCATACTTACCTATGTGAATTGGAACATTTACTTGAGTGCTTATATTCATTTCTCCATCCTCATTGAGCCATTGAAGCTTGTAAGGCTTAGGATGCTTTCAAGTTGTAAGTCCAAGCTTGTTAACCATGGTAGTACTAGCTACACTGGTGCAACTACCTCCATCAATAATAATGCTGCAGACTTTGTCTTGTACAAAACACCTTGAATGGAATAAATTTTCCCTCTGCTCTTTCTCCTTTTCTTTAGGTTGTAGGCTCAAGGTTCTTCTTGCTACAAGTAGATTACCAAATGCTGGTGGCTCATAATCGTCAGAAAAACACTTGAGAAACTTACCTTTAAATCCTAGTCAAATTTATCAAGATCAACTTCTTAAGAAACTTAAGGATGAGAAGAAGAAAGAGAAACCTCTAAGTACCAGCCTCTATATTAAATCTGGTGAAGTAAAATGAACTCTTTATTCAGAAAAACCAGTTTGCTATTTGTGTATAGAGAAGCTCTTGTGAGTTTCACTAACCTTGCACAGGAACTTCCTAGTGGTATGTCTAAACTATTGCAGGAATATAGTGATGTTTTTCTTGAAGAAGCAACAAAAGGTCTTCCACCAATTTGTGGCATAGAACAACAAATAGATTTTATTCCCGGAGCAACACTACCTAATAGACCTTATATGATCCTGATTCTATCCCCCTTGGATCTTTATCTTTGAATGAAGATTTTTGGACAGAAACTCAACTTTAAGTGAAGAACAGTTTCTGGAACTTGATGGTACTGGAATATGGACGAAATAGAGATGAAAATGATGATAAAACAAACAAGAGATAATGAACTTGTTTGAGAGTTGAATGGATTCTTAAAAGACTGCGCTTGTAAGAGAAATCCATAATTCTGGTGGTTTGGCCCTCACCACTTAGAATTGCTTTGAGTTAATAGTATAAGGGTTTTAGAATGAAAATTGACTGATCTTATTGATAGATTTCATCCACAATAGAAAGGAAGAAGGCTGTACATGCACATATTCTTGGAAATACACAAAACAATTAATACAAAAGGCTCCCACGAAAGTTTAAATGAAGTTTGGCTTCAAAAACGAAAATAAGGTAGAAATGGATAGAAATGTGCTTAAATATCATTAAGAGGCTTTTGTATAAGTGTTGTGAAAAAGCCTCATTAAAAACCTTGTTAGGAAAACCCAACGGGACAAAACCAAACAAAGAAAAAGAGTGCAAGTCACAACACCTCTCTTGATGATTATCTAGGTAGCTTGTATCGCAACTAATGTGATTGGATTAACACACACTAGATTTCCAAAGATAGTATAGAGAAGTTGTTGAAGTGTAGCTTCAAGTCAAAGACTTTTAGTCTCTTCTTCTTTCGTCATGATACTTGCCCTAATGCTCCAACAAGTTGTTAGCCATTGATCTTGTTATATTCCAGCTTGAAATTCCAAGGTCTCCTTATCTACAAGCTTATCCTTATCTTCAAGCTCATAACTCCTTGATCCAAAGCTGCTTCCTCAAGTTATAGTTTAGTGCTGGTCATGATCATATCATCCTCTCCCACTTCAAAAAGATTTGTCCTCAAATCTGATTTGCCTGCAAAACAAAGAACATAATAAGTAATATATTGGGTGATATGATCAAACTTACCTTTGAGTTCATAAGGATAGAAAATGTCTTTGATGATCCTTGTCCTCTTGATTAGTCCATTGAGTACTTTGAATTATCTAATAAAGCAATGTCTTCTTTTCCCGCGTGAATCAGTATCAATTCCAGTGGATAATTGAAACTCTTATCTAAAGTCTTCATGTTTTCTCTCCCTGAATTTTTTTTAGAGCTTCCTGACTTGTTTCCTTACAAGATTCACAAACAAATAACAAGCAATCACTCTTCTTTTAAATGAGACATAAATCGTAAACTGCATAAATTTAGATGATTCTTTTTGTTACTCAAACATTCAGCAATTTTAATAAATAATTAGCAACTTTCTCTTCAATCAATCGCATTAAACAAACATGCTCCCACAAAGACGATTGGTCATTTTTAAGGCTTGAAAAACATGGGTATACTTCAAAGAACAGATTCAAAGTTCATATTATGTTCGAAACTTATACAAAACAATTTTTCCAAGGATTTAAGGTCTAATCATGCCTTTAACACTCAAACAAACCAATTTAAGCTTAAACTCAAGCAAAATTCGTGGTAAACTAGGAGGTGAATAATCAAAGATGAATTTTGAAGAATTAGGGTTAAAACTCCCTGGTTTGGTTGATGAGTGCATCAATGTGCTTCCTTGAAGTTCAATAATTTCCTTAAGTATTCCAAAGATATCTCCTGGTTTCCAAATGAAGTTATAAAACAGAAAACAGACATTCAAGTTAATGATTAAAGATAATAGCAAAAATAAGCTCAAAATGACAATGTTTAAGCAAAGGAATGTGTCATATGTTTGGGTGATGATATGGGTTAGTCTTTGGAAAATGTAACACCACAAGAATGTTATCTTGATGATCCAAGGTGGTAATGGGACTGGTCTTTCCAATTTGGACAGATTAGTAGTTGGCCAAGCTGTTGGTGTTGTCTTATCTTCAAGTATAGGTTGTCCAAAGCCATCTTTCCTTCTAGCATGAGCTAAGGAGTATGTGTGTTGAGCAGCAGTTCCATGTATGTCTGTTGGCAACTGTAGAAGGTCTCTTGGTCGCCAAATAAATGTTTGGAGTTGCCTAAGTATGGAAAAATCCATATAAGATAAATTCATTACGCCTTGAGTTTGAGTTGCTGTTCTAGTTAGCTCCAAACTGATCTTATGTTTCACTGAGGTTTTAAAGTCCCTTTGTTGTAGTTATGTCTTCAAAACTGTAAAATATGCACCACAACTCAACAAGTTAGTATCCATTCGCTTTTGGGAGTTTAAGTGCTTATCTCGATGAGGTAGAGGTTTGATAGGGCATGATGCATCAGGTCGGTATTCGTTAATCAACATAGATGAAATCGCTCCTTTCCATGGCTGCTGATTCATAACTCCCATCCATGGCTGCAACTTATAGTTCCTGGAAAACAGAAAACAATCAAGGTAATTTGTTTCTTTATTGCGCAAGAACATAGTGGAGTTATTGTGGCCTTGTCCACCAAAGTTTTGTTGATGGTTCTCCTTGAATGATTTGGACACTTGATCTTCTTTTGTTGTACTTGATTTCAGAACCTCAATTAGTATTGTCTTATCCAAATTCTTGGATTTCCAGGATGAATCTCCAAAGACAAACTCGATATGATCCGATTCATGATTCACATTATGTTCAAGAAAATTTATTATCTTTATAGGTGTTTCTTCTTGATCCAAAGTAATCTTATATGTGCTTAAAACATGTTCAATCTCTGAATTTTCAGTGTAGCTTTGTGTTGGCTCTTCTTGATGATTATTTGGACTGCTCTAGTTGTTGTTTTGCTCTTCATTTTCCCTTGTACCTATTTCAACTTCCTTTGACAAAGACATTTGCTTATCACATGTAATCTTGGAGTTTGGGGATTTCTCTGTTGGTTTTATTGCATTTTTAGCACAAGCTTCTTGTGATCTTGAAAAGTTAGAAGACTTACCTTGGCCACACTTAGCTTGTAATTCCGAGAAACACTCTTTGTACTTCCTTGACCTTTCTTGCTGATTTGCTACTTTATCCAAGTGAGTGTGAGAGTTTAGCCATTGAGAAACAATGTCGATGGATCTTTGCTGCTTTTGAACTCGTTTTCTTCTACTCTTTGAGTAATGAATTCTTTCTTGCCTAAGTGCATCTACTTATTTGTTAACCTTATGCTCCATTCTTGCTTCTCTATAAAGTCTAGCAGCTTCTGAAGGTGTAGGAGTATGTTTCGATTCAGAAGAAGGATGCTTTCCAAACTCTTCTCTAAGTTGCTGAACAAGACTTTGTTGAGGTTCAAGGATTATTTGTTTGAACTGCTTCGTAATCTCTGGAGAAATTGTTGTATTGGCCATTATCCTATATCATACACAACAAATTAGCAGTAAACAAGCACAATAACTGATATGATCCTGGATCCTAACTCTGATGAAAGGCTTGACAACAAGGACAATGGTTCGGCAACAATGGGACAGCGACTTAATCAATATCTCGGACAGGTTGTGATGCAAGGGAACATCAGAATGGGGCTGGTCTCACGGTATGGGCACGGACAGGAGCAGCATGAGGGTTGAAGGCCTCAGATGCAGCTTAAGACGCTAATGGGAAAAATGGACAGACCTTGTCTCGGATTCACGGCTCGGATGAATGCTTGATGGTTGCGGCTTATGAGATATGGCCGAAGCTTGTTGGAAACTTGATAGAATTGAATTGGTTAGGAAATTTTCGATAGTTTGGTGATAGAAAACCGAATGGAAAGTGATGGAAAAGCTTGATTGATTTATGGAATAATCACTCAAGGTTGTAGACTTTCTGAATCTCTTACAGATATAGAAGAGTCGTGATTCTCAATCCTATGAGCAAGAATTTGATAGATGCTTCAAAAGAAAACAATCTAATTTTTTACATAAAAACTTGCTAAGAAACAAAGAGAGTTCAAAACTTGTAAATAAAGGCACAAGAGCCTAGGGCTTTCTAACATAACCCAAAATTACGAAACGTGCAAGCCTCTAAAATAAAAACAACTAAAGGTTCTAAGAAAAACAACAAAGCTTGTGTATTAAAATGAAAACTTCTAGAAGTTGTGCCTTGGAAGGTAAGTTTCAGCTTCTAGAAGGATTTTTATTTCGCCAAGTATATAGAATACTTATGCCAAATATCCTTTTAGAAAGCTTTAACGAAAGTGGATAACTTGCCTCGTTAAAACCTTAGTGATTGACCAAAAACCCAAAGTGGGAAAAAGGTGATCATCTCTACTAAGGACAAAAGAGTGCAGGAATTACCCACTTAGCTAACCGATCAGATATCTGGTTCTTGTGGGTTGACAAGCCTAAACATTTTATATGTTTCACAGGCTTGATCTTCTTGATCCAAATGAAGCATCACGTGGGATTGTTGCACCAACTTTCTTGCTCTAGATCTCGTGATCCTTCCTTCAGGTTCAAGCTACTCTAGTTCAAGCTCTAATTCAGGTTCCGATTTGTCTATGATCACATCAATAACACCCAAAAGCAAATTCAAAAACAGAAAAACAAAACATAAATCAAAACAGATTTAGATTTTTTTCTTAATCAATATTAGGACGTTATGTGATCAAATCAACTTAACCCTATTGATTAAACTGCTAATCATGCTTCTAATTCATTGAACAAATCAGAACAACAATGATCTAAACACAAAACATATTCAATAGAAGATGAACAGTCAAACACAGTGATAATGAACAAATTCATTTTTCCTCAACAATAGATCAAAAACTAGTGCAATATGGTTCGAAATCTAATTAATATTCACTTAACCAATGCCATAAGAACCATAAATTTCAGATTCGTGATCATCTAATCAATTAGAAGTTCAAAAGACACAACAGAATATGATGAGTCAAAAACTGCAGAAACAGAAAAATAGAACCTTTTGATGGAGATTGGCTCTAATACCAAATGATACGATCCTGATTCTATTCCCCTTGGATCTTTATCTTTGAATGAAGCTTTTTGGACAGAAACTCAACTTCAAGTGAAGAACAGCTTCTGGAACTTGATGGTGATGGAATATGGACGAAATATAGATGAGAATAATGATAAAACAAACAAGAGAGGATGATCTTGTTTGAGAGTTGAATGGTTTCTCAAAAGACTACGCTTGTAAGAGAATCTATAATTCTAGTTGTTTGGCTCTCATCACTTTGAATTGTTTTGAGTCAATAGTATAATGGTTTTAGAATGAAAATTGACTGATATTAATGATAGATTTCGTCCACAATATAAAGCAAGAAGGTTGTACATGCACAGCTTCTTCGAAATACACAAAACAATTAATACAAAAGGCTCCCATGCAAGGTTAAATAAGGTTTGACTTTAAAAACGACAATAAGGTAGAAATGGATAGAAATGAGCTTAAATATCATTAAGAGGGTTTTGTATAAGTGTTGTGAACAAGCCTCATTAAAAACCTTGTTTGGAAAACCCAATGGGAAAAAATCAAACAAAGGAAAAGAGTGCAAGTCACAACACCTCTCTTAATGATTATCTAGGTAGCTTGTATCGCAACTAATGTGATTGGATTAACACACACTAGATTTCCAGAGATAGTATAGAGAAGTTGTTGAAGTGTAGCTTCAAGTCAAAGACTTTTAGTCTCTTCTTCTTTCTTCATGATACTTGCCCTAACGCTCCAACAAGTTGTTAGCCATTGATCTTCTTTCTTCATGATACTTGCCCTAACGCTCCAAGCAATGTCTTCTTTTCCCGTGTGAATCAATATCAATATCATTGGATAATTGAAACTCTTATCTATAGTCGTCACGGTTTCTCTCCATGAATTTTTTTAAAGCTTCGTGACTTGTTTCCTTACAAGATTCACACACAAATAACACGAAATCACTCTTCTTTTAAATCATACATAAAATCAGAAACTTCATAAATCTAGATGATTCTATTTGTTACTCAAACATTCAGCAATTTGAATAAATAATCAGCTATTTTCTCTTCAATCAACCGCATGAAACAAACATGCTCCCACAAAGATGATTGGTCATTTTTTAAGGCTTAAAAAAACGTAGGTACTCTTCAAAGAACAGATTCAAAGTTCATATTATGTTCCAAACTTAAGCAAAACAATTTTTTCAAGGATTTAAGGTCTAATCATGCCTTTAACACTCAAACAAACCAACTTAAGCATAAACTCAAGCAAAATTCGTGGTAAATTAGGAGGTGAAGAAAAGATGAATTTGAAGAATTAGGGGTTAAAACTCCCTGGTTTGGTTGATGAGTGCACAAAGTGCTTCCTTGAAATTCATTAATTTCCTTAAGTATTAAAAATATGTCTCCTGGTTTCCAAATGAAGTTCTGAAACAAAAAACACACATTCAAGTTAATGATTAAAGATAATAGCAAAAATAAGCTCAAAATGACAAAGTTTAAGAAAAAGAATGTATCATCTGTTTGGGTGTTGATAGGGGTTAGTTTTTGGACAATGTAAAACCAAAAGAATGTTATCTTGATGATCCAAGGTGGTGTTGGGACTGGTCTTTCCAATTTGGACAGATTACTAGTTGGCCAAGCTGTTGGTGCTGTCTTATCTTCAAGTATATGATGTCCAAATCCATCTTTGCTTCTAGCACGAGCTAAGGAGTGTGTGTGTTGAGCAGTAGCTCCATATATGTTTGTTGATAACTGTAGAAGTTCTCCTGCTCGCCAAATAAATTTTTGGAGTTGCCTAAGTATGGACCAATCCATATAAGATAAATTCATTACGCCTTGAGTCCGACTTGCTGTTCCAGTTAGCTCCAAACTGATATTATGTTGCACTAAGGTTTTAAAGACTCTTTGTTGTAGTTGTGTCTTCAAAACTGTAAAATATGCACCACAACTCGCCAAGTTAGTATTCATTCGCTTTTGGGAGTTTAAGTGCTTATCTCGATAGGGTAGAGGTTTGATAGGGCATGATGCATCAGGTGGGTATTCTTTAATCAACATACATGCAATCGCTCCTTTCCATGGCTGTTGATTCATAACTCCCATCCATGGCTGCAACTTATAGTTCCTGGAAAACAGAAAATAATCAAGGTAAATTCTTTCTTTATTGCTCAAGAACATAGTGGAGTTATTGTGGCCTTGTCCACCAAAGTTTTGTTGATGGCTCTCCTTGAATTATTTGGACACTTGATCTTCTTTTTTTTGTACTTGATTTAAAAACCTCCATTAGTATTGTCTTATCCAAATTCTTGGATTTCCAAGATGAATCTCCAAAGACAAACTCGATATGCTCCAGTTCATGATTCACATTCTGTTCAAGAAAATCCATTGTCTTTATAGGTGCTGCTTTTTATCCAAAGTAATCTTATATGTGCTTTAAACATGTTCAATCTCTGAATTTTCAGTGTAGCTTTGTGTTGGCTCTTCTTGATAATTATTTTGACTGCTCTTGTTGCCGTTGTGCCCTTCAATTTCCCCTATACCTATTTCAAATTCTATTAACAAAGACATTTTCTTAATACCATAATTGAACATTTGCAAGAAATCTGATATGTCCTCTTCAAAGTTTTTATCACATGTAATCTTGGAGTTTGGGGATTTCTCTGTTTGTTTTATTGCATTTCTAGCACAAGCTTCTTGTGATCTTGAAAAATTAGAAGACTTACCTTGGTTGCACTTACCTTGTAGTTCCGAGAAACACTCTTTGTACTTTCTTGACTTTTCTTTCTGATTTTCTACTCTATCCAAGTGAGTGTGAGAGTTTAGCCATTGAGAAACATTGTCGATGGATCTTTGCTGCCTTTGAACCCGTTTGCTTCTACTCTTTGAGTCATGAAGTCTTTCTTGCCTAAGTGCATCTAGTTGTTTGTTAATCTTATGCTCCATTCTTGCTTTTCTATCAAGTCTAGCAGCTTCTGAAGGTGTAGGAGTATGTTTTGTTTCAGAAGAAGAATGCTTTTCAGACTCTTTTCTAAGTTGCTAAACAACACTTTGTTGAGATTTAAGCATCATTTGTTTGAAGTGCTCCATAATCTCTGGAGAAGTGGTTGTATTGGCCATTATCCTATATCATACACAAAAAATTCGAAGTAAACAAGCACAACAACACCCAAAAACAGATTTAAAAACAGAAAAACAGAACAGAAATTAAAACAGATTTAGATTGAGTTCTTAATCAACATTAGGACGTTATGTGATCAAATCTACTTAACTCTATTGATAACTCCTAATCATTCTTCTAATTCATTGAACAAATCATTACAACAATGACAAAAAACATATTCAATAGAAGATGAACAGTCAAACAGAGTGATAATGAACAGATTCGTTTTTCCTCAACAATAGATCAAAACCTAGTGCAATATGGTTTGAAATCTACTTAATATTCACTAAATCAATCCCTTAAGAACCATATAGTTCAGATTCGTGATCATCTAATAAATTAGAAGTTCAAAAGACACAACAGAATATGATGAATCAAAAACTGCAGTATCAAAAAAATACAACCCTTTAATGGAGATTGGCTCTGATACCAAATGATGTGATCCTAGGTGTGAGGATCAAGTCTCTGAATGCTTCTCCAGTGGTTGTGCTGTTAATGAAACGAAAATGGAGTAAATTGATACGATCCTGATTCTATTCTCCTTGGATCTTTATCTTTGAATGAAGTTATTTGGACAGAATCTCAACTTCAAGTAAAGAACACTTGGTGGAACTTGATGTTGATGGAAAGATGGACGAAATAGAGATGAAAATGATGGTAAAACAAAAAAGAAATGATGAACTTGTTTGAGGGTTGAATGGATCTCTAAAAGACAGCGGTTGTAAGAGAATCCAGAATTCTAGTGGTTTGGTTCTCACTACGTTGAATTGTTTTGAGTCAATAGTATAAGGGTTTTAGAATGAAAATTGACTGATCTTATTGATAGATTTCGTCCACAATATAAGGGAAGAAGGCTGTACATGCACAACTTCTTGGAAATACACAAAACAATTAATACAAAAGGCTTCCATGCAAGTTTAAAATGGGCTTAAATATCATTAAGAGGATTTTGTGTAAGTGTTGTGAACGAGCCTCATTAAAAACCTTGTTTGGAAAACCCAATGGGACAAAACCAAACCAAGGAAAAGAGTGCAAGTCACAACACCTCTCTTAATGATTATCTAGGTAGCTTGTATCACAACCAATGAGATTGGATTAGCACACACTAGATTGCCCGAGATAGTATAGAGAAGTTGTTGAAGTGTAGCTCGAGTCGAAGACTTTTATTCTCTTCTTTTTTCTTCTTGATACTTGTCCTACCGCTTCAGAAAGTTTTTTAGCCTTTGATTTTGTTATATTCCAGCTTGAAACTCCTTATCTACAAGCTTATCCTTATCTTCAAGCTCACAACTCTATGATCCAAAGCTGCTTTCTTAAGTTATAGTTTAGTGCTGGTCATGATCATATCACTTTATGCCATCATTCACATCAAATCTTATATCCATTAAGAAAGTAATAAATGATTTACATTGTAATGTGATATTTGGGCCTAATGAAGTTTGGTTTAGGTATGAGAGTAACTAAGGAAGATCTCTATGCGCTTGAAGACATCAAGCACTCTTCCACTCTATCTCTATCTTCTGTTTTTTCATCTTATGTTGAACCATCTAATGACATATTATGGCATGCTAGACTAGGTCACCCTCATGCAAGGGCTTTGAAACTTATGTTCCCTAATGTTTCTTTTGCTAATGACACTTGTGAATCATGTATTTTGGGTAAACATTGTAAATCGGTTTTTCCTAAGTCTAATGCCATGTATGAAAATTGTTTTGACCTTATTCATTCAAATGTTTGGACTCCACCTTGCATATCTAGGGAGAACAATAAATACTTCATAACATTCATTGATGAGAAATCTAAGTATACTTGGCTTACATTACTTCCATCTAAAGATAGAGTATTTGAAGCCTTTGTAAATTTTCAATTGTATATTGCTAACCATTTTAACTCTAAAATTAATTTTTTAGATCGGACAATGGAGGGGAATATACTAGCCACTTGTTCAAGGAACACCTAAATAAGCATGGCATAATCCACCAAACGAGCTGTCCCTACACTCAACAACAAAATGGAGTGGCCGAGAGGAAGAACCGGCACATAATGGAAATTGCTCGGTCCATGATGTTCCATGCGAATGTTCCCAATAATTTTTGGAGTGATGCGGTCACATTAGCTTGCTACCTCATCAATAGAACTCCAACACAAAATCTCCAAAATATCTCCACTTTTCAAATTCTTAACAAACATAAACCATCTTTAAAACATCTAAAATTTTTTGGTTGTGTTTCTTTTGTGTTCATACCAGGTGACCAACAAACTAAGCTAGATGCCAAGAGTACAAGAGCCATGTTCATTGGGTACTCACATAACCAGAAGGGCTATAAATGCTACGTTCCCGAGACAAGAAAAGTCCTAGTATCAAGGGATGTAAAGTTTATGGAAACAAAGGCCTATTATGATGAGAAAAATTGGGATCATCTAAAGGATCTTTCTACATCATGCTCGGATAGGGCCAAAAATCTAAAAAGGATCTTGGAAAACCTTGGGGTAGCTACAAGCACACCTTTGGCCAACAATGATTACACTACACCAAATCAAGCTCCTACCCACCTTGACCATGAAGAGGGCATCAAGATGAATCTTCATCAGAATCACAAGAAGTCGGGCCAAATGAAGAAATGACTCAAGATTCACCTTTTCATGATCATGACCAAGATGGATTGAATGGATTGGTTCAAGAACCATAACCCATAATAGAACCAGAGGAACCAGTCCTAAGGAGAAGCACACGGATAAAGTATCCTCCTTAGAATTGGAAAACACTAGAGTCTACTACAACAATGAAGCAGTAGCCCACCCAATTCAAAGTTTTTGCTCAATTACAAACTTTCCCAAGAGCCATCAAGTCTTTACTAGCAAGATGGATCAATCCCAAGTGTCGGGTTCATACAATGAGGCCATTGA
This sequence comes from Iberis pinnata, assembly GCA_900406425.1. NCBI lineage: Eukaryota > Viridiplantae > Streptophyta > Magnoliopsida > Brassicales > Brassicaceae > Iberis > Iberis pinnata. Next base: position 25,661 of record OVBE01000983.1, read on the forward strand.
AACCAAAGAATGGAGAATGGAAATTGATAATGAACTCAAAGCCATGGATCACAACAACACTTGGAGACATGTAGACCTTCCAAAAGGCAAGAAGGCAGTGACTTCTAAGTGGGTGTTTACTATAAAGTATAAGGCTAATGGGGACATTAAAAGATATAAAGCCGGGTTAGTTGCTAGAGGCTTCACTCGAACTTATGGTGAAGACTATCTAGACACAGTTGCCCCGATTGGAAAATTGCACACGGTTAGAGTTATGATGGCCATAGCCACGAATCTAAAGTGGGATCTTTCGAAAATGGACATGAAGAATGCTTTTCTTCAATGTGACTTAGAAGAAGAAGTCTATATGCCCCCACCACCTGGTCTTGGAGCTATAATTAGCTGAGGGAAAGTCCTTAGACTCAACAAGGTTATTTATGGTCTTAAACAATCACCTCGGGCATGGTATCATAAACTAAGTTCAACCCTCATATCAAAAGGGTTCAACAAATCAGAAGGTGACCACACACTCATATATGTCGATGACATAATCATCACAGGAGATGACAAGGTAGGTATTCAACTTACAAAGGAACATTTAAAATCAGTCTTTGATATTAAGGATTTGGGAGAACTAAAGTAATTCCTAGGGATAGAGATTTGTAGATCGGAGAAAGGTCTCTTTCTATCTCAAAGGAAATACATTCTTAACTTATTGTGTGAAATAGGAAAATGTTGGAGCAAAACCTTGCAAAACACCCCTTGAAGATGGTTACAAAATCATGAGAGAGGGGGAGGATTGAAGCGAACCATTCAAGGACAGACACCAATATAGAAGATGGTTGGTAAGTTGATCTATTTAACAATTACATGGCCTGACATTTGCTTTGTTGTGAATCAGGTGAACTAACGCATGCAAAGCCCCAAGATGCACCATTGGAACATGATAGACCGGATCCTGAGATATCTAAAAGGAACCCCTTGTCAAGGTGTTTAGATTGGACTCAACAACAACACGGAAATAGTAGGATATTGTGATGCAGATTGGGCCGGGGATAGAAATGATAGGATGTCTACCACAGGATATTGCACCTTCATTGGTGGTAACCCTGTGACATGGAGGAGCAAGAAGCAAAAGATTGTTTCTTGCTCAAGCGCAGAAGCTGAGTACCGGGCCTTGAGGAAACTCACAAACGAGTTGATTTGGCTCAAGGGTCTTCTAAAGGATATGGGAATCGAGACAACCTAGCCTATTACCATGCATTATGACAACCAGGCAGCTATCCGCATTTCATTAAATAATGTCTTTCACGAAAGAACAAAGCACATTGAGGTAGACTGTCATAAAGTGAGGCAGGAAGTGGAGCTAGGAATTATTCTTTTGTGCTATAATAGAAGCTCGGACCAACTGGCTGATATCTTTACAAAGGTATCAAGCAGCAAAATTTGTGAGTCCTTATATGGAAGATTAGGACTCACAAGCTTTGGAAAAGAGTAAGACTCCTCTAACGTGGAGCCTTGTACTCTTTTTCCTTTAGTGAGTTTTATCCCAAGTGGTTTTCTCTCTATAAGTTTTAATAAGGCTTGGACTTCACTGATCCAAGTTTAACCATTTATCACGGTTAAACTTGAGGGGAAGTGTTGAGACTTGGGATTTTTCCCAAGTAAAAGTATCAGAATTGGAAAAATGGTGAAAATATGATCATACGCCGAAGACGTGGATCACAAGTTATCATAACAAGCATATCGAGCCATACTGGTAATCTAGCCAATTCAAGGTGAGAATGCACATGGTTGGTTATCGGAACAAGCTATCGGGACATACAGAAAATCAGACCAAACCGGGTGAGAATGCGCATGATCGGTTATCAGAACATGCATATCGAGCCATACGGACAATTGGGCCAGTTTGGGTAAAGATGTGCATGGTCAGACTATCAGAACATGTGCATTATCAACATTAGGTCAGAATGACCCACACAAGCAATCAAGCCTTATCGGGTAAGCAGATGCGTGGATCGAGCCACAAGAACAATGCGGACTATCAGGACAAGGCTTAGTAAACGGATGCGGAAAACTAGGCTAGGAACAAAGGACAATGCAAAGTGTCAAAGGACACCCGAGCCGATATATGTACTGAGGATCGTACGGGAAGACATATATGTGCATGGTTCACTCAAAACATGCGCATATTTCCCAAAGATAAGGATTCTCGGCCAAAACTCAGGATCCGACTACCAAACCAGATCCACTCGAGCTATTTGAAGCATAGAAAATTCTAGACTTCATATGATGACTATTGGATGAATTTTGGCCGAGGATCCCACTGTTGGCTCAAAAGATGTGATAACGGCTAGTGGTCCCGCATACGGACCGTACGCATGTGCGATTATGCTTTTACCTATTTACCAAGATTCGATTTGTTTCACCTACGTAATTAGATTGTTACTATTTTTAGGTGATCCTAGGTTTGTCTAGAGATCCCTATATAAACTATGTAATGGCCGCCGAAATAATTAAGGAATGAAAAACATTTCCTCTCTTACATTTTTCTCTCAAATCTTTAACCTCGAACTAATCCACCATGGATTAGGTTCTTGATTCTCATTTTCTTTCATGAATTTTAGTTACTAGTGCAAAGGTATCCAAGTAATCTTCTCCATAAGTTTGAGTGAACCCTCGTGCAACTAGCCTTGCTTTGTATCTCTCCACATCTCCATTTCTCTTGTATTTTATTGTGAACACCCACTTAGAGCTGACTGCCCTTTTTCCTCTTGGTAAATCAATTTCATACCAAGTCTGATTTGTGTCCATAGCCTTTAGCTCATTATCAATTGCTTCTTTCCATTCCTTATGTTCATTAGCTTCTCCATAGGATCTTGGTACTAGTTGTTGGTCTAGTTTTCCAACAAACACTTGATGCTCTATAGGGAATTGAGATAAATGACAGACTTCTTGAATTGGGTGAGCAACTGCCTTGTTATTATAGTATACCCTTGTGTTAATCTAATTGGATGGAGGTTGTCTAATTATTGTGGTTGTTCTAAGGGCATGAGGACTTGGTGCTTGAATATCCACTTGATCATTAATGTGATCATGGAAAGCTCTGAAGAGGAAGAACTAGAGATAGCTGGAAGGATAACACGTTCAAGAGCTAAGAAGCTAGCACATGAAGCTCATACACTCATTAATCAAAGGGAAGCNAAAGAGGACATATTCAACATATCATCCTTGAAGATTGAAGAACCCGGTAACATTCACTAGGTAACTTCGGTGATGACTTTGTACTCTTTTCCTCAAAGGTTTTAATCGAGGTTTTTAACGAGGCAAAGTCATTGCTACGTCGGGTTATCTAGGTGATGTTACATAGGGAATAATGTGCAAATCACAATGACTTATGCACTTAGAGTTTTTAGGCGCACCAACTAGGTTTCCTTTTTAGGAAAGGGACGCCTTTTAGTTTTCTGTTTTTAGATAAATTAGAAGTCCTGTTGTTTTTCTTTTGATTTTGAGCATGCTTTGTTGTTCTAAAATTTCGACCTAAAACTAAAGTATAAGGAGATCTCTAGCTCCTTTGTCTCGAGTTAGTCAAAATTATTGAGAAAAATAAGTTGAACTTTACGTTCTTGAGATCAAAACATCTCTTCCCGGCTTGGTTGAAAGATCAAGATCATCTCCTTACATTCATTGTGAATTCAAGAGAGATTTCTATCCAACATAAGTGTTTACCATCTCACTTGTGTGTTGAAACCATCTCCATCTTCAATCCACCTTCACGGCGCCTTCATCCCCACAAGTTTCTGTTTCGTTTGCTCATCTTCATCATTCATATCATTCATGCCTTCATCACAACCTTTCCCACGCCATTATTGCATCACAATCTGAAATTTCCAGCGTTCATTCAATCATTATTCATCAAATCATCATCTATTCATCCTTTGTTTTGGAGTTCATATCCTAGGATCACATCAGGTGGTATTAGAGCCAACTCTGAACCAAAGGATAACCAATCACTTTTAGAACCTTAACCCTAATCGATACAATCTGATATATATGTGCTTTGCTAATGTTTCTTGTGTTTTTCATTGTTGTTTCATCGTTTATTAATCAGTTTCAAGTGTAGGGTTTATAGTTTCTGAATTTTTCTTTATTAGTTTCGTGAGAGAGTTTCTGATTTTGTTGTGTTTGGATTGATTAGGGTCTGATAATTGATTGCTTTACTTTTATTCACTTGGTCTCTTCTGAAATTGTGTAATCATAATCTGGTTAGGTTTTGTTAATTAGCTTATCACGTGTTCTGTTTGTAGGGTTGCTGTTAGGTGTCGTTAGGTTTTTTGTTTCTTTGTTCCTCATTGCATTAATTTGTTAGATTGTGTCCTTGTGTTTTATTGTTGTTAATTGCATAAGTGCTGAATCTGAATTTTGTTGTTTGTGTGACTCATTCATCAAATTCTGAAAGGGATTTGCTATATCTAAAAAGAACAACTTTACTTCAGTTTTTTTTGTTTATCATTGTTTCAGGTTTCAATGGAGTTTACTCCTGAGACAATAGAGGCTATGAATCGACTCATGTCTCAACAAATTGCAGAAGCTACTCAAGCTATCTCTGCAAGTATATCTCAGCAATTTCAAGACAAAGTAGATGTTCTACAAAGTCAGATTGACACGAAGTTGAAACTGAAAGTGCGAAGGTCTCAATCAAGTGATAGTGAAGGTTCTACTACTCCTACACCTTCAGAGGCCATGAGGAGGGCTAAAGGCAAAGATTTGATGGGCACCTCTTCAAAGAGACAGCCTAGGCGTCATTCTTCACCAAAGGAAGAACCTGAAATGCGATTGGAGGCAGGGAAACCATCTTTAACCCAAACAAAGCTCCTCAAAGCTCTAAACAAAGAGGACATCGAACTCAAAAACCAGAAACCCATCAAGCTAGATCAAGAGATACTATTATTGGGTGATATGATCATGGAAACAGCTAAGAAACCTCAAGAGGATGCATTTCTTGTACCATATGGACCAATGACAAGAGCCAAGGCTAGGAAATTTGTTGAAGCACTTAATGGGCTAATTTATCAAGTTCTAAACCATGAGAACATCCAGAATTCATTTGGGGATGTTACTAAACAACTCCAGGCCACTTTGAGAATGATACAAGTCCAATAAGAGCCCAAAAACAATTAGAAAATTTTTTCCCAAAGACAAACACGGGATTTAGGAGTTGAAGAGTCATTTGAAGACTAAGAGTTGGTCTTTGATTCAAAGTCTTCTCTTCTAATTTTATGTGCAAGTTTATTAGGAGTTTTAGTGACTCTTTATCTTATTTTATTCTTTAAATAATCTAAGAACTCATTGCAGTCTTGAACATGCGAGACGTGACAAATCCTAGGAAAGCTGAACCGGATCCCAATGCAGCTATATGTCACCCTTTTGTCTTGTATAAACTCCAACAGCTCCTTTAGATATTTTGGCTCCAAGAAAAAGTTATAAAAGCTTTTCTAAAAGCTTTTAAAATATTTTATCTTTGCTTGATCACTTCCTAAATACTTTAGAATATGTGCATTATCCATTCAGTCTTTAGAAGATCAAATGTAGACTTATACTCTTCAATGAACAAATTGTTGTTCTTGGTCTTCATCCTTTATTTAATTATCAAAGCTTAACACCTTAAGCCTTAATTATTAACACTCCCCCTCAAGTCCAACCGTGATGAATGGTTAGACTTGAAACCAATGAAGACCTTGCCGCATTAAAACCTTTAGAGAGAAAACCACTTGGGATAAAACTCCCTAAAGGAAAAAGAGTACAAGACTCCATTGTTAAGGAAGTCATTCTTGAATGATATTTGTGAGTCCAAGCTTTCTATGGATGAACTCACAAACTCTAAGGCCTGCAACCTTGGTGAAAATGTCGGCCAACTGATCCGAGCTTCTTGTATAACATGGTAAGATGATGCCTTGTTCAACAACTTGTCTAACCTTATGGCAATCCACCTCAATGTGTTTGGTTCTTTTGTGTAACACATTGTTTGATGCAATGTGTATAGCTGCTTGGTTATCACAATATATCGTGATTGGATCCTTGGATTCGATGCCTAGATCCTTGAGAAGACCCTTGAGTCACACTAATTCATTAGTGAGCTTTCTCATAGCCCAGTATTCTGCCTTTGCGCTTGAGCAAGCTACTATCTTCTGCTTCTTGCTCCTCTAGGTGACTAGATTTCCTCCTATGAAAGTGCAATAATCAGTAGTAGGCTTCCTATCATTCTTGTCTCCTGCCAAATCCGCATCACAGTATCCCACTATTTCTGTACTCTTGTTACATCCCTTCCAAATTCCTTGGCCAGGTACTCCCTTAAGGTATCTCAAGATCCTCTCAATCATGTTCCAATGGTGCTTCTTTGGTTTCTTCATATGTTGGCTCACCTGATTCACAGCAAAGCAAATGTCATGACGTGTAATGGTCAAGTAAATCAACTTACCAACCAGTCTTTTGTATTGGTGTTGATCCTCAAATGGTTGATCCTCAATCTCCCCCTCTCTTAAGACTTTGTAGCCATCTTCTTGAGGGGTTTTGCATGCCTTTGATCCAAGCTTTACTGTTTTACTATGATGATCTAGAGTGTATTTTCTCTAGGATAAGAACAAATCATTAGATGACCTACAAGCTTCTATGCCAAGAAAGTATTTCAAATCTCCAAGATCCTTTATATCAAAAACAGCCTTAAGGTGATCTTTAATGTCTTGAACTCCTACCTTGTCATCCCCTGTGATGATTATATCATCCACATAGATGAGGATGACCACTATACCTCTTCACGTCCATCTGCCACAAGTGCCAAGATAAGTTAGTTGCCAAAGCCATAATCACTATTACTATATGGATTTTGGCCACGGGAGAAAATGTATCAAGATAATCCTCTCCATATGTTTGAGTGAAGCCTCGAGCTACTAATCTAGCCTCGTGTCTTTCGATTTCCCTATTTGCCTTCTACTTTATGGTAAAGACCCATTTTGTTGTCACAACTTTCTTGCCTCTTGGAAGATCTTCTTCCTTCCAAAATCTATTGTTTTCCATGGCCTTTAGCTCACATTCAATTGCACTTCTCCATTCCTTGCTTTCTATAGCTTCATCATATGATCTTGGGATAAAAGCTTCGTCAAGTTTACTTGTGAATACTTGATGATCCTTTGGAAATGTTTCGATGTTGCAAACTGCTTAAATGGGATGAGCGACCGCCTTATTGTTGTAGTAAACTCTAATGTTCACCCAATTAGATGGCGGGTGTTTGATCCGTGTGCTTCTTCTCAAGGCAGGTTGTTCCAAGGTTTGGTTCTTTTCTTTAAATTCCTCTTGGACACCCAATTCCTCTTGGTCTTGTATTGGTGAATCCGGAATTTGATGCTGATCTTGAACTCCCCCTTGATCATGAATTGGTGAATCCAGATTATGTTCTTGGATAGTCTCTACTTGTTCATCCGGTTTACTCTCATTCCCCCCTTCATGATCAAGGTGGGATGTTGCTTGATCTTGTGAGTGAAAAGGTGGCTGTCTCATTTGATGTGATTGACTTGGAGTAGCTCCTAGATTTTCCAAGATCCTCCTTAGGTTTTCAGCTCTGTCCCAATTCTTTTTCATCATAGTATCATTTCCCTTCTAAGAATTTCACATCTCTTGAGACTAGAACCCTTCTTGTTTCAGGCATATAACATTTGTAACCTTTCTGATTGTGTGAATATCCAATGAAGATTGCTCTTGTTCTCTTAGCATCAAGTTTTGTCCTTTGATCTCCTGGAATGAAGACAAAACACACACAAGCAAAGACTTTTAGATGATGGAAGGAGGGTTTAACATGATTGAGTATTTGAAAGGGAGAAGAATCCTTAAGGATTTGAGTTGGTGTCCTGTTTATTAGATAACAAGCAAGGACAACTGCATCTCCCCAAAATCCTTTTGGAACATTAGCATGGAACATCATTGATCTTGCTATCTCCATGAGATGCCTATTCTTTCGTTCTGCTACTCCATTTTGTTGGGGAGTGTAGGGACAGCTAGTTTGATGAATGATTCCACTTTTTACTAGATGTTCTTTGAATCTGTTGTTAGTGTATTCTCCCCCATTGTCTGATCTAAATTTTTTGATTCGAGCATTGAAAGGATTAGTAATGTATGATTGAAAGTTTGTAAATGCTTCAAATACTCTATCCTTGGAAGTAAGTAATGTGAGCCAAGTATATTTGGATTTTTCATCTATAAACGTCACAAAGTATTTATGATTTTCCCTAGACATGCAAGGAGATGTCCACACATAAGAGTGAATAAGATCAAAACAATTCTCATAAATTGCATTAGATGTCCACAAAGACTTGCAATGTTTACCCAAAATACATGCCTCACAACTATTATTATGAAAAACAACATTTGGAAGCATAAGTTTTAAAGCACTTGAATGGGGATGCCTTATCTAGCATGCCATAACTTATCGTTAGAAGGTTCAATAACAGAATTAAAACCATAAGGTAAAGATAGAGATAGAGTGGGAATTTTGTTGAAGTCTTGAAGCACATATAGATCCTCCTTGGTTCCTCCCATACCAAGTAGAGCATTAGTCTTAATATCTTGAAACCGAACTTCATTAGGACCAAAGATGACATTGCAATGTAAATCATTAGTCACACGTTTAATAGAAATTAGGTTTGATGTGAAGGATGGCATAGAGAAGGCTTTAGTGTTCTTATTAAATAGTTTAAGATTTCCTACTCCTCTTCTAGGTATCCTATCACCATTGGCAATTATCACATTCCCTAAAGCTGGTTCTATGTTCTCTATAAGACTAGCATTACTAATAATGTGGTGGGAGGCATTCGAATCTAGTATAAGGCATTCATCAGTATGTTGAGCATGGAAAGAGTGACCAACAACATTACCCAACATGTTACCAGCCTTAGAAGCATCTTTGAGATCCTTGATGAAGGCATCAAAGTCCTTCTTGCTCACATATTCTTCCTCCTTCTTTGTTGGGACAGATTTGTAAGTGACTAAGGTTTTTAAATTGGTTCCATCTTTAGCTCCTTGATGTGAACTTCCCCCTTCGTCACCAGCCTTGTCTTGAGCACAATTAGACCTTGACCCATTGAACTTGGGCTTAGAGCCATTCCCATTTCTTTCTGGCCTTAAATGGGGATGAAGGAACCAGCACTTATCCTTGGTGTGACCATACTTCTTACAATGCTCACAAATCAGGTTCAGTTTCTTATCTTCCCCTTTGTAGAACTCTTGGTTGGCAGCCCCTACATCTTTGGTAACTGAGTTTGCCATGATTAACTCCTTCTTTTCATTAAACAAGCCATGAGTTCCTTGTTCTCTTTGGATTTGAGCACATACATCTTCAAGAGTCCCAAGTTTATCTGCCCTTAGTATGTGCTTCATCAAATCTTTGTAGCCGCCATTGAGATTGAGTAAGAGACCAAAGACCTTGTCTTGCTCTTTTCTTGCACTTAGAACCGTAGAATCAAGTGAGAAAGGCCGGACCATTTCCAACTCAGCCCAAAGTGCTTTATACTTCCCAAAGTATGTATTGAAGTCCATGTCTTCTTGTTTGAGATCACTCATGGCCTTCTTTACTTCATATACCCTACTGAGGTTGGATACATTTCCGAATACCCTATGGAGGATATCCCATAGTTCCTTTGAGGTTTCACAGTAGGAATAGGCTTCCAAAAGAGAGGGACTAAGAGATGTTTGCATTGCACAGAGAACCATTTGGTATTCTTGAAACAACTTTTCTTCTTCGGTGATGTCTTCCTCTTCTTCATCCTCTTCTTCCTCTTCCTTGGCCTCATCCTCCTCATATTTACCTTCTACTTTTCCTTTGCTCTTGTCTTTGGATTTATTCTTCTGTTTTTGTTTCTTCTTTGGAGGTGGACTGGTCATTAGGATGTGGTTCACTAGACCTTTACCTCCAAGAAATATCCTTAGAGTCCTTGCCCATAGTAAGTAGTTTATACCCTTTAGAATCACAGGAACACAAAGATTCTTCGGATTATCCATGAGAAAGATTCAAGATTTAAGTAAAATACCAGAAAGGTTCTGTCTTTGAGAGTGGAACTTGATAAAGCTTCAAATGTTTAAGAGAGAGCTTCAAATTTTATGAATAGAACTTAAAAAGATTCAATCTTTTGTGAGTGAGAGTGAAAAAAACAGAAACTGAATTGAGAGAAAATGAGAGACAATGTAAGAAAATCAGAGATTGTGCGGAAGATTAAAGGTATTAGGAGCTTCTTGGTATGATACCATTAAAGAAATAAAGCTCAATCCATGGTGGATCAAGCTTGAGAGAGATGAAGATTAATAGAGAAAAGAGAAATCAGTTTCTGGTTTTTAACGTTTTCTCTTATTTTCAACAAAGACCATTACAACATATTTATAGAGTATTTACTTATCTATTTGAATTAACCTAGTCTCTATACATTTGACCAATAGTACAATGCTCATAAATGAAGGGAAAGGGGGACAACATTGGTCTGGTGCAGACCTGAACCTGCGAGACAGTGACAGGTCCTAGGAAAGCTGAACCGGATCCCAATGCAGCTATATGTCACCCTTTTGTCTTGTATAAACTCCAACAGCTCCTTTAGATATTTTGGCTCCAAGAATAAGTTATAAAAGCTTTTAAAAGCTTTTATCTTTGCTTGTCTTTAGAAGATCAAATGTAGATTTATACTCTTCAATGAACAGATTAATGTTCTTGGTCTTCATTTTTTATGTAATTATCAAAGTTTAACACCTTAAGCCTTAATTATTAACATGAGGGAAACACTTGAGGGAAACACTTGAGAGAAACACTAGTGAGACAGATTTATACTAACTTGTTTGTTTCTTTAGTTGCAGGTTTTACAATGTCTTAAACAGGAGGTAACAACAACAATGAAGAGAAGAATGTACAACAACCACCCATTCCTAATCTTCAAGTGCAAGCAATTATGGGTGAAATGCAGAGAATAATGAGGATTGAAATGGAGACTTTGCATGAAACATTTGATAGAGTGCAAGATGCACAAAGGCGGTAGCAACAAAACAGGCCTAATCAACCTAGAGCACCAAGACAGCAACCAAGGCAAGGTGTTCCTGAAGAAGAACCGTTTGAATATTACAGCAATGATGATCAATCATCTATTGCGAGTTTTAGAAGGAACAGACGTGCTGGAAAAGCAAGAGATAGAAATAAAGACAATTTAAATGGTCTTAAGTTTAAAATACCACATTCCAAGGGAAGAATGATCCAGATGCTTATTTGGAGTGAGAGAAAAAGATTGAACTAGTATTTGATTGTCAGCGTTATTCTGAACTCAAGAAGGTACGCATTGCAGCCACTAAATTTTGTGACTATGCTATTACATGGTGGGATCAATTGGTGACAAGCAAGAGGCGTAATAGAGAGCATATTGAATAATGAAGATCAATGATTCAATTTTGGCCAGAATTCTTTTATTCAAAGATTGGAAGTTTACAAGTAGTTACTGTACGAATTTGGGCTTTCATCCTTCGGAAAAATTGTAGGCCTTGAAATTATCTTTCCAACGGATATAAGCCCACAAAATCTGGAGTTACAAGTGAACAGATATGTGCATAAAGAGGAGGAGCGTTTTCTGGCATTAAATGTACTTTTACTTTATGCTTTCTGCTTTTTATGTTCTCTATGCCATGAAAGGGCATGCAAGGGCTATGTGTTTTTTATTTAAGCTCTTGTAAACCTTCAAACTCATAATCAATAAGAATTACTTCTCTTTCTCTCTTATTTTTGTCCACATCCTTCTCCTCAAGTGTTCTTAATGATCTTCATCGTGAACTTCTGAAATTTAACATGGTATCAGAGCTTTGAAGGTTCTACACACCTATTCTATTCCGCAAAATATTCTGGTTACTCTTACTCTTCATTCTGGTTCACTTTAAATCTAGTTCTTCTTTTTGTTCTTAAAATCTGGGTTTATTCTCCATTCTGGTTTCGTTTTCATCATTCTGGGTTATTTCTATATTCTAGTTCGAATTCTTAAGATATATTTTGTTTATTCTAGTTATTATGTATTCTTCTAATCACTTTGAAGCTTATTCATCTTTTTGGTTCTTCACAATATATTTCTAAGCATTCTCTGTTTTAAGCTCTTAAAAATGGAAAACCAGAAGGTTATTGCTCATGTTCTTCTCAATGGACTAAACTATTTTTTGTTGGCTAGAACTATCAAGATTGCCCTTGGTGCCAAAGGTTTATGGAGCCATGTTCTTAGGGAGGCTCTATCACATTCTGTTCAAGAAAGTACTGAAGAAAGTACTTTTGAAGATGGTCAAAATGGTGTTCAACAAGATGAGACCATGGTGAATATGACAAATGGTTTCAAGAAGACCAAATGGTCTTAGGGATTATCCAAGGCTTCATGGACTCATCTATTCTTGAAGCTTACTCTTATTTTGAAACGTCTAAAGAGCTATGGGATACACTACATAAAGTGTATGGTAATGTTTCTAACATAAACAAAGTATATGAGGTCAAGAAAGCTTTGAATGAACTCAATCAACAAGATTTGGAGCTTACAAAGTATTTTGGGAAGTTTAGATCCCTTTGAGCAGAGCTGGAAATTCTTAGACCTTTCTCTACGGATCAAGCCACTCTATTGGAAAGAAAGGAACAAGATAAGGTTTTTAGTTTTCTCCTTGGCCTTAATCCAACATACAAAGATATTATTAAGAACATTCTTAGGGCTGACAAACTTTGATGCCTTGAAGATGTGTGTGCTGAAATCCAAAGAGAGGTTGGTTCTCAAGGTTTATTTGGTGGAAAAAGAGACTGGGTGATGCAAACTACATCAACAAAGGACCCTTTAAGCATGAAGATAAGAAGAATCTCTACTGCCATCACTGCAAGAAGAGTGGACACACCAAAGAAAAATCGAAACTTTTGTTTAAAGTTTGAAACTTTTCTTCTTATTATCAAAGCCGACATTTACATCATTTATATAGGACAAAACCTTAAACATACCTAATATGGTAAGTTTAAGGTTTGATGAATGGTAAAAGGTGAAAATAAACAAGTAAAAGCATAAAGCATCCACGTGTTTTCTCAATTGTAAGGAAAGTGGGCGTAACGATAAGCCACACGCGCGTGTGAATGGCATCTTAGAGATACTCGACCAAATCTTCTCCAACGGCTATAATTCTTTTTCTGGATCCTTCCTATATTGTAATAGTTGGCTTATACTTGAAATGGTTGAAGGACCGCATGATTTGGCCAAGACTTGACGTAAATATAGTTTCTCGATGGTTATCGAGAAACTGCGCATTACCGGTAAGGTTTGCATATTGTTTGATTGAGCCGGACTTTGATTCATGCGCATTCATCCATTCCGCGTGTTTCCTTTTGATACTTGGCTTACACGCTAGCCTGTATGCGTGCATTACTCACGTCTGGCCTTGTTTTGCACGCATGGCCTGTATGAACCATGTGCGTATCATTCCATCCTGGCCTGATGTCCTGATCCCGATATTGCACATGGTTCTGATGGTTTCGATACTCCTCGATTTGGCCCGTAAGACTCTAGGCATTGGCTCGACTTCTTGCCTAGCCCGACACCGCATATATCGCACTTGTCTTGATATGTCTTGTATATTTTGGCCCGATGGACCCGATATAGCCTATTCCGAGCTTGGCTCGATATAACCTCCATAGCTTGGCCCAATAGACCTGATATCGTGTATTTTGTCTTTAGCTCGATATATCTTGCTTTTCTTGACCCGATAGACTCGATATCCGCATGGTCGATGATCCTTTCCCGACTTGGCCTAGTTTAGGCCAAGTCGACCCATTCTCAGTCTTTTGACTTGTTTAGGCTTCCTTTTTCCTTTTACACTTCATGGAATACTTTTCCTTTGCCTTTCTTAAGTTTTGGCCGAGTGATGACCAAAACTCAGAAATTCCTTCAAGGGGAATTGGAGGATGAAGTGTATATGCATCCATCAGTAGGGATGGAAAATTCTGTAGCTAAAGGGAAGGTTCTTGGACTCAAGAAGGTGATTTATGGTTTTAAGCAATCTCCAAGAGCTTGGTACCACAAGCTAAGCTCTACATTAAAAACACAGGGCTTCAAAAGATCAGAATCTGATCACACACTCTTCACCCTTTAAAGCCAAAGAGGTATAGTTGTCATCCTCATCTATGTGGATGATTTGATCATCTCTGGGGATGACAAGGTAGGAATTGAATCCACTAAGCTTTTCTAAAAATCTGTTTTTTGATATTAAAGATGTTGGTGAACTTAAATATTTTCTTGGGATAGAAATCTGTATATCCAAAGAAGGATTATTTCTATCACAAAGAAAGTATACTCTAGATTTATTAAGTGAAACAGGAAAGTTAGGATCTAAACCAGCCAAGACTCCACTTGAAGAAGGATACAAAGTCACAAGAGAAGGGGAAATTGAAGATGAGCCATTTGATGATCATCATCAATATAGAAGGATGGTTGGTAACCTAATATATATCTAACCATTACTAGACCTGACATTTGTTTTGTTGTTAATCAGGTTAGCCAACATATGCAATCCCCAAAGATGTATCATTGGAAGATGGTTGATAGAATCCTAAGATACTTAAAGGGAGCCCATGGACAAGGCATTTGGATGAGTTGCAACAAAACCACATAAATAGTGGGGTATTGTGATGCAGATTGGGCGGGTGATATAGTTGATAGTGATAAAATAAAGATCTCATTTGAAGCAGATGAAGATCTCATCATAGTAAAAGACCCTTAGGCATATTTCAGGATATGTGCAAATTTTTGACAAAGTTCAGAGATGTGCAAAACCAGTACACAAAGTTTAGAGACTCAAGAAATGAACCTTAATCAAGATTATGAGATGTGCAAAATTAGTGTATTCCGAATGTGCAAAATCAGTACAATCCGGAATACATTATAAGGCCAAAAGAAGACTTGTGCATTTTCTGTACACTTTGTGCTTTGAAAATGTTCATGTGCAAACTTAGTACAAACAAGACTCAAGAAATGTCAAAGATATGAAGAAAATGAAGATTGGGCAAAGGCTAAAGAACAATATAGCTGTTAGGAATGAATGAGGATACAAACATGGCTTGGTTCATCCTTAGGCAGCTTGCACATGTCCTTGTGGTCCCAAAAGCACTTTTGGCTTGTCCTTACCTTATCAAGTGGTCCCAAAAGAAAGCCCGAAAGGTGCTGGTCAAAGATAAAAGATTTTTGAATTTGTTCTCATTTGTTTTAAGAGAAATTTCGCCTAGAATGTGGCTGCTAGAGTTTCTCATCTTTGTAAACTCTATATTTAAGAGCTAAGGCTCCATTTGTAAGGTTAAGTTGGGAGAAATAATCCCACTCTTCAATATACTCTTATTCTCACTAAATATGTACACAAATTCTCTCATTCTCTCTTATACTCAAAATTTGTCTCACACAAACTCTTATACTCTCACTTGATTCTCTTTATTCTCTATGAGATAATCTCTCAAAACTCAACAGATAGGAAGTCAACAACTGGCTATTGCACATTTATAGGAGGCAACTTGGTCACTTGGAGAAGCAAGAAACATAAGATTGTATCATGTTCAAAGCAAGGAGTAATTCTACCTTGTTACACTAGAAGTTCAGATCAGTTGGCCGATATAT